>UZAN01053477.1:4467-16486 GCA_900618425.1 Echinostoma caproni
GGAATGCTCGAAGAGAGCAAGTCGGTGGAAGTAGGACGAAAAACAAGAACCGTTATACCGGATGAATGGTAGGATGATTGGAAAAAGAACTAGTAGTGAGTAAAATAACAAGAGGCGGCATGCAGATCGTTGGACGGAAACCGGCACAAGAGCGGATAGGGTGAAGCAGAACAGAGTGAAACTGTCATGGAATATATATGCAATTCATGTTGTGGAACAGATGAATTCTGAAGGGTCCCGCTCGATGGTCTCAGGGGCTCCGATCACCAGTGGATTGACTAGGGTTATTTACGTTATTTAGGCGTTGGTCGCTTTGCTGTGGGACTGACTAGACGCTAGGCACCCAACCTCAAAACACCTTGTAGATGAGGCAGGGTGTCCTGGTCCGGAATGCGGACGCATGTAGCCAAAGCTGTGGATACGGCCGCGCCCAACAACCATTGCCGGAGCCAAATCGTCCATTAAGGGTTTAGACCCCAAGCCTTCGTCAGGCCCAAATCAACCGGATCTGGAATAGTAAGGCGAACATTGGCAGTCTGGGGTGCAGCCCAGCTGAGAAGGGATAAGGGAAAGAAATAGCAAGAAGCAAACGACAAATTCTAATCAGGGAGGGTGCTTAGGTCATAATTCTGGTAAAAGCCTGTTGTCAAAATATGTCTAGTTCTACAGATCCAAAATGGAGCTGGATCCATGTACTGATAGGAAATTGGTTGATAGAGTAGACACAACTACCTGGTTAGCATGTGCCACGGAGTTGGGCCAATCGAGTCGGATCAAAACGGAATCAGATGAATATAAAGAAATGAAAGATGGTTCACAATACTTATAAAAGTATGTAACAAATTGTGTTGTGTTCCACAGAGTCAGGGTCGTAGCTGACTGCGTGTGCTGTTAGGTTTTCGATTCCACTTCTATAGTTTTTAAGCTGAAGAAGCTTACTGTAGACGATGATTGATTAAGCTTTTCGTGGGTTCATGTTACCACTGCATACGTAAACGAATGTACTGTTTTTTATATTCATTAATCGGATACATTTTCAAAAGCAGTAGAGATGTGAAGATTATTGCCCGTGGCGTTTTCAACACTGAGGTAGCGGCCAAGTAATACTTTGAATCGGAAGTGTGAATTAGAGTTGATTAAATGGGAAGGTAATGTGTTCCATAATCTAGCATATTTTATGATAAACAATTTAGATCTGAGTGCTGTCCTGTATTTCGGGATAATGAGGCGCGATTTATTTTGACGTAGAGAGTAGGTTGTACATGTGGATAGACGTGGGGACTCAGAGGGAACCGGTGTGTGATGCATAAGCCGGTGAAAGAAGCAGAGATTAGGTCTCATGCATCGAAGCCACAGGGGCTCGAGTTTAAGTACGGCGCAAGGTTCCTGGTAACTCATTTGGGTTGAAAAGACTGGTAATTGTTTGGTGAATTTGCGTTGGACTTTTTCCACTGTTGACCTGTCAGTTTTGCAGATATTTGGGAAGATGATGGGGCAGTATTCGAGGGACGGTCTTATGAAGGATAGGTAAGATAGGAGTTTAACCTCGGGTAGTATAAGAGACTTCGTGAGAAAGCCGATATTTTCTCGTGCCTCAGCTACTTGGAAGGAGATATGCTCAGAGATGTTGGGGGACGATGAGTAGTGGAGGCCAAGATCACGTATGGATGGGTTGTGAATAATGGGTGAGCCATGAAGAAGGAACGAATTCGGAGGGACCTCACACCGCATAGTCATAAAGGTGTATTTATTAGGAGAAAACTCCATCTTCCAAGCAGAACACCACTGTTCGAGACTGTGTAGGTCCTCTTGGATATGGTGGATGACATCATTTGTTTCAGTCTGCCTAAAGTCGTAGACAACTTTTATGTCATTAGCAAACAGGAATGGAGTTCCGCGACGTATTATGGAAAACATCATTAACATACATGAGAAATAAAAGAGGGCCAAGCACACATCCTTGAATAACCCCGCTAGTAACCAAAGAACGTTGGGAGTTATGACCATCGATACTCACCACTTGCTGGCGATGCGATAGATAGGAGGCAAACCAACTTAGAATTGGGTTAGTAAGCCTATAAGCTTCCAGTTTGTTTAGAAGGAGACGGTGGGGGACGCGATCAAAGGCCTTGGTCACATCTAAGAAAATAACAGTGATAATTTTTCGAGTGCCAGCAGCTTTAGTGATCGCATTAAGGTAATCTAGTTGGCAGGTGTTGCAAGATTTATTTTTGAGGAAGCCATGTTGGCTGTTATGGATAAGGTTGAGGGACGTCAGGTAATCAGACAGTCGCGATTTGACAAGGCGCTCAAAGAGCCTCGAAATAACTGGGGTATGATGGATGGGACGGAAGTTGGAAGGGTCATTACGAGGACCTCTCTTATGGCAAGGGGTAATGACGGAAGTCTTCCACTGAGATAGAAAGGTACCATATTTAAGCGAAAGATTAAATACATTCATAATTAAGAGGACAACGTCGGGGCCACCGAGACGTAGCAGTGCCAGTGGGATTCCATCGCTGCAAGATTTAAACATAGGTTTTATTTTCAGAACCTCAGTATTGCTGGATGTGTACCATCTGGACCGGCAGCCTTTCCGATGTTTAGTGTGCCCAAGATTCTCTCTACCTCCAGTTTGGTTACTGGCGGGGTCGTTATCTGTGGTACTTGAGCCGATGCTAAAGTGGGGACCGCCTTACCTCTTTCTCCCTGGTAAACTCACTCAAAAGCTGCCCGAAGAGCTTCGGGCTTTTCATCGCTACTTTTGGCAAGTCCGCCATCGCAACAACTAAGTATCCAACTACCGTTCTCATAGCGACCTTTGACTGGACGTAGTAGTAGTACACTTTGGGTCGTTCCTTGGCTCTATTGGCCAGATCTATCTCATACTTACGGCGGCAGTTTCTCTGAACCCTCAAAGCAACCTTTCGTGCCCTTAGGTATTGGAGGAACCATGAGTGGCCTCTCCAGTTCTTATCGTTCTTTCAGGCTCTGTGCTTCCTGAAGTGTGCTTCCTTGGCCCCGCTTTTCTACCAGGGATCAATTCCTCGTCTCCTAATCCTAGGCAGTAGGGCCAAAGCTCTGTAAGGTAAAGGATGTTGGATTTGAAGCCTCACATTCTTCTTCTACCGTCTTCTACTCCCCTTACCACTCACGGTTTACGGCTGCCTCGACTACGGCCTCACGGTTGATGCGTTCAAACACTCGACGCATCCTGTTGGGCGGTTAAGGCACGCTGAGTATATGTCTGAAGTGGAATNTAATAATAACGGTATTTTTCAAGAAACCCGTGAAGGATGCTAGTGCGCATGATCAAGTGTATAACAATATAAAAATGGTGGTGGATACAAAGAGTAATAGTACAAACAATGTTAGAACGTAATTTTCAAACGGGTACGAAAAATATCGTGCATGGCGGTAAAAACGAAACATAAAGCGAACAAGGTCATATAATGGAGTACTGGTGGTGATCTGTCATGTAGAGAACACCAATGTAAATGTATGTCTTATGAAAAACAATTGACCAGACACAACGCTGGAACTTGGAATATCCGCTAGGGAGAAAATGCGCGGAACTGAGCTAGAATAACAAAATAAGATCAGTCAAAGTGGAAGATTTACAATCCCGGAGGAAGAGCTGCAGTCGAGCTAAGGATGTGCACAATGATACAGGAGGACGGCAAATGGCTTATAAATCTACTGTTTTAAAGATTGATGAAGATGTAATGTCTTCTTTGAACAAGGAACAATGGGCTTTGGGGCTTCACCGTTAACGGAGTGCCCGGTTTATTTTATTTATGTTATTAACGCGTTGGTCGCTTTGATGTGGGAATGACTACACGCCAGATACCCAAACTCAAAACACCTTGTAGTTGAGGCAGGGGGTGTGATCCTCAACCTGATCCTGAACGCGGACGCATGAAGTCAAAGTGGTGGAGATAGCCGCGTCAACAGCCATTGCCGGAGCCAGATTGTCCACTGTGGTTGTAGACCCCAAGCCTCCAACTCCCAATAACACTGAATCTGGAATGAATAAAAGAAAGAAAGGTGGAAACCCAGGTAATGAACGGAGAAGGGGAAAACAGGCAACTACCAAAAAAATGCGAAAACTGCTTAAAAAGGTGGTAGGAGCCCGTAAAGCTGTGAGTTTCTTCAAAAGTATTTATTTAACAAGAGGTCATAGATAAAGATAAGCTTAAAAGTGACCTTGGGGTGTAAAATTTAGTCAAGGTAAGTGATCGGGTGTTGCAGTCTTAGAAGACATTCACCATGAGGTTTCCATTCCACTTCTTGAGCTTTTAGGCTCAAGAAGTGTACTACATATAACGAGAGGTTAAGTCAGGACGACATTTGTGATGAATCATCGCATGGATATAAGTGATGAGGAAAGAGGTTTGGTTGTGGGTAGGTGACATTACTTTTCCCAAGCAATCACCGAGTGGTGTTGGTTTCACTCATATATTTGAATGATTTACACCTTTTGCACCATTCCATGATTGCTTCAAACAAGGGTGTTACGTATTCGACACCACACCCGCTTTCTTATCACTGAACTCCAAATGGCCAATAGTTACCCGTGTCTTATATGGCTTAATCTACCTTCATTTATGCTACACGTCTTTGATTTAAAAACTGTAGTATTAAGCAGGTCTGATAAAGTTAAAATGTCACCACAGCCAGATGTTCAAACAGGGGCGGGTTGACCATATTATTGGTTGATCATTCCAAAATGTTCAATGAAATGTACTGTTGTTATAATGTTCCATTCGATGATGTAGCGCATCATGGCTTTACCTTCAAGGTCATCATAAAAATTCGAACAATGCAATGTAGTGGATGACTGGGGGCAGCCATCTTGATTGTTTAACTAACCACTCTCATTTCCCCTTCTTCCTGGAACAGGCACAGGTTGAGGAGTTGAATAAACCAATTGGGACCGACGGAACCACCTATGGAAAACCCCAAAAAACTGATTGGCTGCTGTGTTTTCCCCAGAACTTTCCCCTTTATATACCCATGTGCAGTTTTGTTATACACCCGTTGTTTCCAGTAAAATAGACGCTTCTTCACTTATCTGTCTACCGCTGAGTGCTGTGGTATCGTGAGGCGTTGATTACTCGATCTTTGTCTTGCCTTGTTGCAGCTAGTTGCGTATTACAGCAATTTCGTTGAATGTGTACGTATTTTGAAATGTAACAAAGATAAATAATATGTAAAGATTACAAACGTTTCCAGTGTAGTACGGCGAATAGAGGAAAAAATTGTTCGAGGAAGTATCCTTATGTCTCATATCATTAATAATAAAAACGGTATATTTCGTTTAGTCCACGAAGCATGCTAGTGATCATAATCATACGTACAACAGTGATGTAAAAAATGAAGGAAGGGACAAGAAGTAATAGTGAAGGCAGGGTGCAAACCTGTTTGCCAAATGGGTACAGAAGATATCATGAAGATGCATTGTGGAGAATAGGAAATACAGAGCGGGCAACGTAATTTATTGGAGTACTTGGGGTGGCTCACGTTACCATCTGGAACCCTCCGAGCATGAATTTACCTAAAAATGAAAAAATACTCATAAGTAGTATAAATTCATCGGTGCAGTTCACTTCTCACACGAGGAATTGCGGCTCTTGCCATTCGAACGTCTAGTTCCGTATGTTGTCCGCGGTTTCGTTGGTTTTCAACATTTCGACTCGGTAGTGTTTTCTGGAAGGCAAAACGTTAGTGTGCAGTATCAGATCCCTTACAATTTTTCGGAAGGAAACGCCCAAAGATTAACTTCCAACATTCAACTTCGAGAAATACTACTGCCCAGCATTCATCCAGCTTTCTCTTGAAAGATTCGACAGTTATACAGTTATTTAGCACTTCAGGTAATTTATTTCTCAGTGGTGTAACCCTGCTTGTGAAGAACCTTGCCCGTAGGCTTATTCTGCAATGACGTTTGCAGTCTAAGTTGATGCCCTCTCGTGCCCCGGGCAGGAACAAACGAGAATAAGTCCTCGAACTTTAGAACCGGAAGGCCCTTCACAATCTCAAATGTCTCTTTAAGATAGCCCCGCCGTCATCTGCGGGCCAGGGAGAACATGTCCAGGTCCCTCAGTCGTTGCAGGTATCCCCAACCTTTCTGGCTTGCTACCATTCTGGTTGATAACCGCTGTATTTTCTCAAGACCCAATTCATCCTGTTTCAAATACGCGCCCATGATTATACGCATTATCCTAGATGAGAATGCACAATATTATAGCACAAAGGTACAAAAACCTCAGGTCTGCTGCAGCTTACAACAGCGCACAACCTGAAACGTTCGTGTTGAGCTTTGTTAGCCGCACGCCTGCACTGCTGGGATGGTCCGAAGTCATTTGTACTCATTATTCCTAGATCCCTTGCCTCAGAGACATGCTGCAAATGCAGCACAGCTCTCGTGTTTGGTGATTAAGAGCTGACACCTACCTAATTTGATTTTTAGATCCCATTAATTTGACCACCTTCGAACTGCATCTAGATTTTGTTCCAATCCTTCCCCAGCTAGCTTCATATCATCCGCGAACATGTAGCAGGAAGTTTGGAGATACTTCGCAGGATCGTTATTGAAGATAAAAAATAATGACGGACCCAACACCAATTTCCGTGGGACATCACTCGATATTCCCTCAGGTTCCGTTGTATAATTTACAACAGCTGAGAAATTGTCTAGTTCATTCTCTTATGTTACGTAGAATCCCCAGAGTCGGACGGTCATTTTCGACATAGTTGTACATTTGATCATGCACACTACCATGCTTCATGGGCTTTGCGAAATATACCATTATTATTATTATTAAAAGATATCCATTTTAATCTCTTCAGTCTGTGTATTGCACACATGCGCACACCACCGTTGTGACTGCGATCTACCGGTCCCCTAAGGACCCAAACCAACGGAGTACAATTTGCGTATAGGTCTCCTTCCTTTTTTCGCCTTTTTTCCAGTATCCCATGTGCTTCGGGCACATTCAACCCATTCGAAACACCAACTATCGGACTGCTCGTTTTGGGAAAGTCGACTCCCTTTAAGTGGCTCCATCCAGGAAGCGTTCCAGCACCTAGTATTGAGACGGGACTTTCGAGTACAGATTCAACGTCTATTTCTTTGGCACCATCCAAGGACTTTATCCTAAAGGTTGAACTGAAACACATTCTGGGGGTATTCTCTAACGGCGTGCCCAGGAAAATGTTCTCTTGTTTACCCTTTAGACCCAATTGATCTGTTAGGTCCGCTCATACCAGGGAAGTGTCGGCCCCTGTGTTCAACAGGGCGTTAGTTATCAAAGACCCAGTATGACCCTCAACGATTACTGAGATGATTCCCAAACTCATTCCATAATCATTAGAGAACAACTGACACGAAGCATTATAATTTCTTTGCACCTCCCTCTTGGTGCAGCACACGGAGACAGCCCTTTTTCTCGCATCTGGTTTTTGATAAACACTTTGCAACCAGATCCCTTGATCAGAGACACCGAAAACACAATCTTAGTTTAGAAACCATCAACGAACGATCTTATGCAGACAACCTTTGAAACTCTTGACAATCGTCTACAAAGTGGTTTAGTTCAAAAATGACACACGCACTATTGTTGGACACCATTGCAAAAGTCGTCTTTTGCGTAGCAACTCTGTTGATAGTGTCAGTCACAGATTAACAATCGTGCAAAACATAACTGTGGCGATTCCGTTGCAGTCGGGCTTTAGCAGAAACGAAATCATACAAGTCACGGGACGATGGTTCACGGTTAACTTGATACATCACCTACAAGGTGTTTTAATTTTGGGTATCTGGCGTGTACTCAGTCCCACATCAGAGCGACCAACGCCTAAATATAACAAACAATAAAAACGAGATTATCCGTCAACGGTAATGCCCTAAAGCCCATGGTTCTTTGTTCACAGAATACAGTCTTTCTAGAGGGATCCTTGAAACCGTTTATGCAGAAGTTAGTCGCAGTCCCTTTTGTATCATAGAGTACTTCGTTGACCTCACTGCAGTTCGTCCTCTATAATTTTGACTTTGAACATTCTCCTGTGCTTTGAACTTGTTTCCGCACATTATCTCTTGAGCGGATGTTCCCAACCTCAGTACTGTGTCCTCCAGAATATTTTCCATATGACAAACGTTGCCATTGAAGTACTCTTTACCAGATCATCCCCAATACGCCATTGAATGACCTTGTCCACTTTGTTTTTTTCCACTACAAATCATCCTTATGATACCTCCTGTAACCATCCAGAAGTCACGCTCGTATCCTCTGTAATTCTAATTTCTGTCTCGACCTTCATTTCTACATCATTGTTGTACATTTAATCATGCGCACTGGCATGCCCTATGGGCTTAGTGAAATACACCGTTTTATTATAAATTTCTTCGGCTCGCTTAACCCATTCGATCGTCATGAAGCGTTGCAATTTATCTAGAACCCGCTTGATTTTAGTAATCGAATTTAAATCGGCGATAAAGCCCTGTTGTTCCAACGCATCCACACAGTTAACAAGTTTATCGGAATACGTGGACAGCTCATCGGCATTCGGTTGCTCCAATCCATGTCTGGTGAAATCATCTAATAAGGCTCTAATAACAAGTGTATCTGGCCAAACAGTTATTCTAATACCTTTCTAGCTCGTTTATATCCCTCCATGGTAGGATATGGTAAACAGCCTTGAATAGCCTCTCTGGAATTCCCTTGACAACAATGGTAAAGATACGTGAGCCTCTGGCTTTCGTCAAACACCCGACTTGCGATAAGGTCGTCGAACTGCCTGAAGAATGGAGTATACTGTTTGGGTGACTCATCGAAATAAGGGATTTCACACCTAGACAGTTCGAGTTGGTTACCTAAGAGATTGATCCTACCCAATTCATGGTCTAAGACATTAGTGAGTCTGGACTTAACTCCCAATTCTACAGCCGTAGTACGAACATTCTCATGTGTAACGCCACCTGAATAAGTCCCGCGACATCTTGGATCAACACTGTCGATAATATCAGGTAACCGAACGGTTTCGATAACGTCTGCCTTATCTTTAGGGCGTAACCTCTCAGCCGCCTTACTCATCATCTCTGCTGCCTCCAACTGGGGTTGCGCATTTTTCAGCTCTAACCTGGCGTCACTATGAACATAAACATTGTCGAAATCTGGACAACTATAGTCAGACTTACGAGGGGGAGGTGAACCGAAGCATCAGTCTGAGACTCGTATTCTGAAGAAGCGTGACTAAATGGATCCATAGCACAAACAGACAAGGAAAAATAAAGAACAACGGTAAATCGCTCAACGGGAGCAAATTCACCTAAACCAAACAAATGTCACGGTTCGCCCAAAGTCCCGACTGCAAGAAGGCATTCGAATAAGCAAAAAGGGTATAAGCACAAAAATGTTTGCTTGACAAAAATTCAATTATTGTAAACAAATTTCAATTAATCGGTAGACGAATCCTGAGCCAATCCAAATACTGTTGCGTCCGCTTGAGGTCGTAAATCCAATACGCGTATTAAATTACATCAACACCGTGATCTAGGACGAACGGGCTTGAATGTTGCAAAAACGATCACTTCTCAACTGCAAAGAACAAATCGGCACGCGGTATCGACGATCAAACAGGAACTGAAACGAACGTATTCAATCAGATAACGAAGAACGAACCCCAGTAACCGAAACCGATGAGAACGTGTACTGAAAACAAGAATACGGAAGATAAACAACGTTTATACATTATCTAACTTACCTTATAATAAAATTGTACAAAACAGGAAGAAACATACTTGGATGTATGCTTACCCAAGCAGAACTCAGAAAACAATCAAACAAAGCAACATGTCTCGGGTCGAAAGTCGAAAACGTTATGTTGGAACGTTTAAACAAACAGGAAGTTACAAAGCACAAAGGGTTGAAATGACAGGAAACAAACAGTAATGAAGACGAAGAATACAAAACCCTCGTTTTAACTACGGTGCATCAACTGCCGCAACAGGGGCTGTACAAACTGTGGAGGGCAGCACACGTGGTTGGCCTACAAAATGACCCAGAATTACGTAAACAAGTTTTTAAAACAAGCTAAACTGAAACATGAGTTGAGGATCGCTCAGCAAGCCAAAACAAATCCCAAAAGGTTTTAGGTGTATGTACAATCGAAAGCTGCCCGTAAACAATCGATTGAGGTCCAACAAAACGATGCAGGGGAAGAAGTGTCGTCAGAGGCAGAGAAGTGCGAGACACTCAAAATGTTTTTCGAAAGCGTCTATAAAATGGATGATAGGTGCAGCTACCCGTCACATCTGTCACAGGTACGAGATCCTCAAATGAGTGATCTGCAGGTAGATAGAGCTGAAGTTCTGAAGATACTCACTGAATTAAAATCTGGCAAATCAGCGGGGAGTGATGAACTTCATCCGGCCATCGCCAAACCACTCGCATAGATTTTGGTGGTTCCTCTGTGTGCAATATACGAGAAATCCGTGAGAATCGGTGAAATAGCGATAGACTGGAGGACAGCGACAGTTGTGGCACTACACAAGGGAGGTGACCGAAAGGCGTCAGAGAACTACAGACCAGTTATTCTCAGTAGTATCCTCTGTAAAGTACTTGATACAATCGTTAGAAACGGTACAGGCGTTCATATTGCGCGCCACTACTACTATCCCCAACACAACATGGGTCAACATGAAGTCACAAGGAAGTTAGATGAAGGCCAAAAAGTCGACGTTTGTCACTTAGACTTTAGAAGGGCTTTTGACTCGGTTAAACACCGATTACTCCCTTAAAAGCTCCGGAACTTGGGACTTCCCGGGGCTCTGCTGCAATGGATAGGGGCGTTTCTGAACAGGCGGACTTTCAGGGTTCGGATAGGCGGGGCACTATCGACGGAGGGGAAAGTCACCAGTGGGGTGCCACAGGGCTCCGTCCTAGGCCCAATACGTTTCCTGCTGTACGTCGATTAATTAGTTAGGGGTTTGTGCATGTCGACATTCGGGTTTGCGGACGACGTAAAGTTAGTTAACTCAGGCCGTACGAGACCAACTACAGGAAGACCCAACAAAGGTCATCTGTCGGACGCAGTTTGGGACCTATACATAAACTCGTAAGTGTCACATATTGAACACTGATGGCGGTCANAATCAGAGTAAGCACGAATTCGGAAACCACCGAACTAACGTGCGTAGCCCAAACGAAGGACTTAGGGATAGTAGCCTCCGAAAATTACAGACCAGGCGAAGAGTGCAAAGCCGCAGCACAAAGGGCGAGAGGTCAACTATACCAGTTGAGAAATACTCTGACCACTCAGAAGGCATAAGTCTTCATCCGGATATGTAAGGCACTGGTGAGACCGCGCCTGAAATACTGTGTCCAGGCCTGGTAACCCTACCTCCAGAATGACATCCAGTGCATGGAGAAGGTTCGAAGGTTAGCTACGTAGATGACTTCAGGCATAAGGGGCAATTAATATGAAGAAAGGCTTGCAGCGTTTGACCTGTTTTCTATGGAAAGAGGACGCCTTAGGGGTGACCTCATAGAAACATATCAGACAATGAAAGGATTCACTGCCGTAAGCCCCGAAAGTTTGTTCACTCGAACGCCCGTAGAGGCAATCAGGGGACACAGTTTAAAGCTCTTTTAAACCAAAGGCTCGCCTCGGTGTGCGGTTTTACTTCTACACGAACCAAGTGGTTGGCAGATGGAATCAGCTACTACCGCACTTGATGGAATATGCGACTACAGTCCACTTCAAAAGGCAGTTAGAAATGATTTAGGCCCAACTTTACTTAGAGGTAGGATAGCAGCGGGGTCTGAGGTTGTTTAGAGTTGACATGTTTCTTGTTTACCGCCTAATCTCCCCTCCAGATATCGTACTGTTTCCTGCCGGAAAATAGTTGCAAGACAGCGACTGAATTGAGTTCGAAGTTTTGGGAGAAGAAACCTTCCTACCGGAGCAAAAATCTGAACGCTTGTTGGCGAAAGTCTTTTCCGTGCTGTGATACCTG
>UZAN01053480.1:2062-13853 GCA_900618425.1 Echinostoma caproni
CTATCAATAGAAATGTATCATTGTGGAATAGTACCAACGGTGATGGGATTCGCTTCGCTGGTTACCCAAACCTGTGCCGCCTTTTTCTAGAAGTTAAACGCTGTTAGATGGATACGATCACACACGCGAAAAGCTTACAATAATCTTTTCCTAGTTCGATAGAGTTTACATTATAAATGGTGGGTTCCATCCAATGCAATGAATCTACTGATACATAGAAATAATATTCACTAACTACTGAGGTCATTATTGGCGTTTCTGCTACCCAGTCGTTTGTCGATACCATCACAAGCTTTGTATTAACGTCATCATGGCGAGATTCAACAAACTATTGCAAATATCTCAAACAAATGCTCTGGTTGACAGGAGTCATGCGTTTGCAATTGTACTAGTGATTTATGATTGTGAAAAGATTCAAGCTAAAACCAATCCATCGTTGGTAAGAAAGATAAAAATAGACAGTATTCTTCGTGCGAAACAGATTCAGATTTTGTTGTTAGTCATAAGCCGGATAACTGGGAGTGACAAAGAGAGGCTGCACGTACAGATATTCATGCATGGATGAAATGGCAGTGGAGGGATGAGATTTCACTTGCTGATAGCTTGATATTCACAATGAGCCGTTTTATTCGACGAATAAAAGTATCTAAAACCTTCCCGCAAGTGCTCGTCACGAATGGCACAATTCTGAATTGGTTAGGGAATTCATGAGACAGAGATGACCATTATAGGGTCAGTCATGGGCCAGTAACAGATTAAGGTTAACTACAGGAGGGAAATGAAGCGATACAACGAGAGAGAGATAAAAGGAAACTTATGCTAAGATTTCAATAGCACCGAATGATCAAATAAAAATTAATGTTATATTTTTATTTGTAAGGATAGTTTGGGACAAGATGTGGATAAAAAATTGCTGAGAGTTGCAGTAGGGTAGTTAACCTTATAAAATCGCATGCTTTGGTGTCCCTAAGTACGGAAAGAAACCATTGAATGTCCGTTTTCCCCAGGAAAATATTAAATTCATCAAGGTGAGCTGTCTCTCAGACGATTGCAATGGGGAAAAACAAAAAGTATGTCAATTACAACGGAACGGGACACAATTAAAAAACTACTACCTAAAAACAGTACGTCTATTCAGCTTTGGGGTTGAGCATTCGTTTTATTTGACCGGAAGTCAGTAATCAGTAGCGAGTTTTACATCCAATAAGAGATAAGATTTGTGCATCGATACGGATAACAGTTCTACTACATCATGTTTGAGGTGTTTGTGACTAAGATTATCTGGGATGGGTGCAGCTGACTTCTGCGGAGAAACTTTATTTATGTGGAATCTTCCGGTATGGTTAGGTTCAAACAAAAAGGAACAGTTAGAAACCTCGACACCATATTATCAGTTATTTTATCAAACAAGACATTCAACTCGTCAATATCAAAAGATGAACTAGATATTACCTTCTTTCAGGAGACAAAGTAGTTGGATTACTTGCCACATAAATGTACAATCCATTTTCGAAAAAGTTGGTGCGTATATTACGAATCCAGTTCCCAGTTCACTTTTGACCGTGAGAGAAAAGTAGCTTCATTTCAGTAACTTCCTTTGCTCTATGGATAAACTTAAAGAAAAGTGGTGATATCAGTTCCATGACTTGAAATAAATTAATAACAGAGAAATCAATGTCGAAAACTATACAAGTGAATTTTGGCGAAAGATTAAAAACCTCTGTCAGTGACTGGGATCTGGAAACTAAAAACGATAACCTCTTTCGTATTCTGTTTCTCTTTCGGTAGGCGTGTCACACATAAACTGAAACGTTCCAAACATGTGATTTAAAATAGCGATAATTGGAATGGAAACAATTTCGAATTTGTTCCTCGTCACATATGGATGCGATGACCTGTTTGTCAAATACAAGAAGCAGAGCAGCAATTGAATCTCTCCATTTGCATCTCATTACTCTGTAAACATCTACTGCCTTTGGGTTTTGCTTAGCACACTATTGATTCAGTTTGCGTGTATTCTTTTGGCAACAGGGGCTGAAATTACAGATAGCCTTTCAATCAGGTGAATGAAAAAATAATTACAAAGTAAGTGGTTAACAGTTATTTGGCTTGTTGCTTTGCGGTACAAAAGTGTGAGAATTAAGCTTGATAGCAAATCACTCACACATTTATTCCATCTCGCTTAAATTAATTTCAAAGCCATCCATGCAATTCACAGTGATTACCAATGCACGCTAAATAACATTTCACACAATTCTGCTCTTGGTGAACCGAAAAGCCAAAAGCTGGAAAAAGTTAGTTGTGAACCACACCTGTCTCACTCTAACCAATTTTTGCCAGTTACCTGACACATCTTTCCTCATCTGTGATTGGCTGCATGCGGATGGCATCGAACCAATGTTTGTTTCCATTCGGGAAGATCACTCACGCAAACCCGAATGGGTTAGAATTCGGTCGGGCTTCCGAAATACTGAACACCTTTAGAGTCGTGTCTCATTTATATCAGTATTTAGGAGCCATCAACTTCTACCCGGTGGTTCCAGAATACCCTGGCTAGAAGAACACAACCGCTGATAAGTTGCGAAGTTCTCGATCGATAATCTTTTCCTGTAGACATCATTTCCCTGTACTGAACTTTGTGGTCTTCTGCATCTTAGCAAAAGAAAACTCCGGTAACTGATTGTGAGTGTTATTTTGACTGCGATTATTGATATACAAGTATTCCGAGTATTCCATTTCACTTCTTTTACGTATGAGATCTTAACTCTTTGAATAGGCCATATGGTCATAGATGTAATTCGCACAAAAAACCCGGTTACTATTAGTTTTTGGGTCGGGATGCTTTTATTTGGAGGATGAAAAAGTGTAATGATTGTATTAATCATAATTTTACGCACGGAATTCGGAACACCAACCACGCAATATGAATTATGGGATCCGAATCGATAATCGGCTATCACGGACTGGATCGCAGAGGCACTGAACCACAATGGCACGGATTCGCAATGTCCCACAAGAACGAGACGCGAGGAAAAGGCCACAGGGCTGGCAGTAAGTAGTTCGTTTATTGAAAGAAATAAAGGTGATTAAATAATATGTACACAGGGAGATTATTGGCCATCTGGGCTTCCACCAATTGGATTACCGTACTGCTTGCATAATCTTACTTCTGTCAGCATTGTCTTAGATTGGCTGGCACCGTCCACCAATGACGTGTATTCAGAAGCTATGCACGTGCTATTGACGTCAACATTCAAACTTGATTGATCGCCAATATCCTGAAACTGTAACGCTCCGCTCCAGGATAGGCGCCATCGTGTAGGCCTGGATCACCACAAAAAGTTCTGATTGAATGAAAGGTAAAGTTAGTCGTGAGTTGTTTTTGAACAACCTCTCACATGCTCACGGGTTGCCGCCGTGACGAGATCCCCATACTACTCACATACCAACTGGACTTCGGGAAATAGTAACTTTTTCTTCTCAAGTGGTTTCCTCATACCTTTAAGGCGTGAAATTAGGTGATGACATAACTTCCAGTTCAGGCACTCTTTTCACCACTGTAAGTGGAGGCCTGTTTGTTGAGCAACTGGAAGAATCAAAATACCGCATTCATTAGACACGGAAAATGGAAATGAATTCAGTACTATCTGTAGCAAGAAAACTTTTGATATACGAGTTTGGTTGTTTTTTCTGAAAAATCCAGTCATTTCAGTAGAAATTCATTAATTGTGGCTCAACCGTGAGGATGATAGAATTAATTCGATCATCTTTCGGTAATGCCTGTGTGTTCTACGTATATTTGCTCGGACACATGAAGTCTTTGAATGTTTGGTTAGTATGATTGGTGGAAGGATTTCGGAATCACCGCATAACAGGTGTTGCCCAATAAGTACAGATTTGCACACGATGGAGGTAGGCCTCAGTTCTGCCCACAGGATTATGGTTTTCGCAGCTCTCCATTGGTTGAAAACCTATAGTATTCGGAATATAAATCGGAATCGAATAGCGTAAACTCGAATTCGGACAGAAAACCCACTAAGTAAGGGAGAACCAAGGCATGCCGTTGATACAGCTAATATTATTCGGAAAACGATGGAAATAACTATCACAAGCCTCAAACAACCATTGATCGTTTCTCCAATGTTTAATTGACAGCGGTATGGCTCATATGGTTGCCTGACTTCATTCAACCAATCCGATTGGCCACTTGAGACCACAGGACTTCTCTGAAAGTCCGTTTCCTGATTGGCTACCTGGAAGCTGTACCGTGGTGCTTGCATACTCGTTGCAGGATCACCACGAAACCGTTTTGATGCGAACGTCTGACTTCCGTGTACGATAGTGTAATACGTGTTGACGCTCGCATGAGACTGCACACAACTGGCTCCACGTTTGTTCGATGACACCATTGGCATTACTGAAGTTTACTTTTTACTTTTCAAATATTGTTTGCATTTTCAGCAGTTTTATCGTGGCGTATAGTAGGCTTGTTTCTTCTGTTCATGTGTAAATACTGTTGTTTACTTACTTGGGGTAGTTTGAAAATGTTTAATGTTCACGTGCAAAAGTTAGTGTTGTATTCGGTAGAACTCGTAATATACGCGTAAGTAAATCCTTTTTAAGTAGCAGAGAACGGTAGCAACGTGATTCATGAAAATTAGCAGAAGCATGTCCTCAGCCGGTACTGGCCGTACAAGTAATCTGCAGTCATCCAATCAATACCAAGCATACACGTGGTGCAGTCTGATTGGTCAATGTAATCAAGGTTGCATGTGAGNCTGTGTGTGTATCGAGTATTGATGTTGCGCGTTCAAGGGGGCAATGAATACAAATGTTATCGAACAAATGCGTTAAACAGCACAACAGTTAGCATTATATTTCCAGGATATTTAGTATTGACACTAAACAGTTGGTTCGATTAAGATACGGTTTATTTATTTTACACACAAAGACATCTATATAGCTTAAATTTGATGGTAGATTATGAAACTTGTATTCGAAAGAAAACAAAATTAAGATGGGAAAAGTTGTTTCGGTTCTGAGTTCTCAATCATTGATAAATCCAATATAACATGACTATCTGTTGGCAGGTGCAACTGTTTGATGATAATGGTGTTATAATGGTGTCACAAGAAAGTAGAGGATTTGATTCGATTATATAGTATATTTCTTCGTGTAAAGATCATCCGAAGGAAGCTCTGTTCTGTCTCAGCAGCAGTGCGAGTCTATTAACACTACTTAGGATTAAACGGATAACTCCACACGCACACGGGAAGCACAATTCCAACATGACCAACGGGCAGCTGATCAGACCGCTTTTTCATTTTTCCTATAAGATATAGCACAACCCATCTTTGCAAACTCAATCAACTCACTTACCTCAGCATTTGCAATGTCAAACAAACATTTCACTAGAAAACGCTTCAGTGAATTTCAACTATAAAAGTAGAAAACGGTACCTATGAGCAGCTCAATGCGTGTAACGCAAAAGAACACATAATTGGTGCAGTTAGAAATCACGTGCAATGCGATAGTTTGGAAGGTACATGTTAGAGGCCAATGGCGATAGTAAGTGAGTAAAGGTAGATTGGTTCAATGAAAACAAAAAGGACCTGTCTGAGCAACCATCAAGTCGTGTTTTCGAGTACTTATTCAACTTTTGCACTTTTTTGGTCCTTGAATGGTGAAACATAGGATAGCATCTAATTGGTCTCATCTGGCACAGCAGTTGATACCGGATATTTAAGCTTTCCGGTGTCAGCTTTTTCAGTCTCTTTGGGACGTACTTTGAAGAGTGCATACTGAGTGGTCTTCAACTCATCTACTGACAACGCAGTGGAAAAAACTACTGGAAATAGCTGAGTTAACGACAAGCGGTAATTGACCTCAATTGGTGGTTCACCAAGAACCCTGAAATCTCATTTTGTTTGCTGGTTAAAATGTCTAAACTTCGAGGGTGTCAGTGTTTGTTTTCAAGTGTAGCGATATTAAAATCACTTCTGAATAAAGTTTCAGTGGGCACTGCTTTATGAACAGCTGTCGTCGCTTTATCTGCAAACTTTCAGTAAATGAGAGACTTTTCACAAAAATGGAGCCGTTCACTCGTTCTTGATCTTCCGTGCCCGGCGTTGAGGATTGTTCCGAAATCGGTTGCTCCGTGCTTTATGTCTCAATTTGAAAACTCATCCGGATAGAGCTGAGTGACGTACATGAAAGCAGTAAAGAACGGGTGAGTAATTCTCCTACTTTCTTTTTACTTATTGAATATAAAACATACAGGTGTTGATCAAACTCGTGCAACATCACTCTTATTTTGGATATACATTTTAGTCTCCAATATCATACCTGTATATTGATGGTTATGGGTAAAGTGTATTTATTTTTGATTTTACCTCCCACATCTATGTTCTTAGCTCTCTCCTACCACCGTTTGAATTTGCGCGACCTTGAATTTTGCGATAAAATGTGTAGTAGTTCGAAAGTTATAGCTGAACTTTCGAAAATGTTTTACGCAAAGCAGCATGGGAATTTATTTTTTTAAATCATTGATTCCTGTTGCATTTAGGTTGAGCACATGTATTCTAAATTGCTCGTGTATTTTCATTTAGTACGTAGTACATTAACAAATTAATTGAAATATTCTAGCTTAAGTAAAATACCCACGCATCATTCGCAATACTGAAAGAAGTGAAAACATAGTCCAAGAAAAAAAGTTTATCTACGAAAGTGGACCTTGAGATGTGCGGCTCGTTGAATAATCGTCTTTTAGTGCCACCATACCCAAACCGGTTGAACCATTAAAAAGATTTTGGCATATAATTGAAGCCTAGAGGCAACTTGATCAAGAGATGCATAACTCCAATGACTCAGTTGGTGTCTTGTGGAAGTGCTTCCATGTAAACATAAGTCCAATTTTTTGCACATTAAATTTCTCCATCAAAACATAAACCGAGAAGGAGAAAACCGATCATATGAAAGCAAGACTTTGGTTGTATTTGATCACAGCAGAGAATAGTTGCACAAAATCAATTTGGAGGATAGACCGAGCGGATTAGCCGGTTTTCAGTCACGTCTTCGTTTGAAAGATGATGGCTCAATTTAAAATGCAGCTAAGGCCATGTGATATGAAGCCCTTACGGAACGCCCAACGAATCAGAGCACGTATTCATTTTGCCAACAAATGCAAATTGCGTCACCTGTCCATTTGGTTTATCTCACCAGTGCCCAACGAGTATTTCAATATGCAGTGAAAGCCCACCTGATAAGCTAGTTTTCTAATGGATTTCGTTTTACCTGCCAAAAGAAGTATATATTCATCCCGCCTGACGAGTTAGCACGGAAGTAAGTACCAAAACCCTTGCTATTGGTCTCCTGCACACACCAATCTCGATATCGTAAAATGTTTCGCACTGATAAGGGAGATTTTTGGTAACTGCTACTCTACAAATGCATTTGCGGAAGTCATATTTTTCACAGATGATTGTTGATATATCTTCTCGTTTGAGGTTTGTAGTAGAAACCCGTTAGACTAAATTAAATATTATTTTTTCACATTTACGCAGTCTCTGGAGGGGTCAAATTCAATATCAAATTTGTTCAAATGCCGCGCAGCAGTTGGGATTTTAATTTATTCGAAAACTTTCCCCTGTATCAGAATCAGGGATAATTCAGCTGCCTCGACATTCATCGTCAATGGTTAGGGTGTGCCGTGTATTGGAGGAAGCTTGCAAATTCTGTTTGTCGGTCAACGTGGTGGACTCCATGCTGAAGCGATTTCCTGCAGTGCTCAAAAATAAAGAAGGGCAAAGTGAACATGGACGAGATGAAAGTACAATACCTGTATGAAGTCTATGATTCAATTTAATCAATAAAATCTAGTTACGTTTTTGTGGTGATCGTGTAACGAGTACGCACGCACCGCGGTACAGCTTCCAGGTAACCAATCAAGAAGCGGGATAACCGACCAACCCTGTGGTCTCAATTGGCATCTTCCGGATTGGCTGAGTGCAAGAAGGCAAACAGATAAACCATATCCTTGTCGATTGCACATTCAAGAATCGACCAATGATTGTTTGTTGCTTGTAATATATATTTCCATGATTTTCTTAATAGAATTAACTGTATCTACAGCTTGCTTTGGTTCTACCTGGCTTTGCGCTATTCAGTGGGTTTTCAGTCCGGTACCGAGTTCGCGCTATTCGATTTCGATTCCTATTCCGAATACTACAGTTTTCTACGGTGACTGTTATTTTACAACCGATGCACAAGAAACCATCGTTAAAATCGCGAAATCGTACATTTTAATGGTATGTGACTAATAGAAACAAAGAAATAAGTAGGTATTATTTCAGATATGTTGCCTCTGACGTGGGACAATATCATGTTCAATCACTTGGATGAGGCTGGAACAACGAAGCATTGAGAGGAACAAATGTAATAAAAATCAGGATGTTGTACAAGTTTGTTCAATACCTGTACAGTTAGTGCACATGAAGGGAACTGCCACCAATGAAAGGCTGCATAGACATGATCGCCGACACTGACGTTCATTGAACTCAGGACATCTGGTCGGTTGCTCAGATGCTCTTAACTTCTGAACCACTATCACCATCCTCTTTGACGTTATCGAACACAGCAAGCAGTTCGTGCAAACCGGCGGACAAAAACATCTTATATTTGTGCTTTTATGTCCCCCACTTGTTCTTCTTCACAGCAATTGTATCGTCCAAGTTTGGAATTCATGATCGATTGATTAACGGTTATCGTTATTCGGATATCCAAAGAAAATTTTCATATTACAATATCACATATTCTTCTTTTGGGAAAACTAAACTTCTTGTGGTTGCACTCATCTCACCACCTCTAAAGTGGTGGAGGTCAGAGTTATGAATATTGAGAATTACCTCAACCTTGTCGTTTTTATCGTACTTCTAAAACCGCGTCCATCACTACCTGTGTCAGGAGTCATTCCCCAACCTAGGTATTCTAAAAGCTGTCATCAGAATGCTAGCGTTCAGTCTCTGAAACTAGAATGAATGATACCTAGAACTATCAACAAACCTCAGTCAATTAGGCCTCAATTCATTGTTTCGTCTAAGTTAAGCTTGTGAACTACAAATTGGTTAACAAATAAATGTTTTTATCTACATTGTCTGTTGGACATGAAGGTCAGGATTGAGGTTCGTAAAATTACACATTATCTTTCATGATCTGACCATTTTTGACCCATGGCTAATGCCTCGAGGTTTATTGTTTACAGGCCGCGAATATGTAATTGCTAACCTAGAAGAAGAAGGAGCTAGGGAATCATAATAATGAACCAGACTGAAGAGGCAAATTGTGAGATTCCTCGAGATTATCTCACGGAAAATCGTTTGACAGATCGCAAGGGGTGAGAAAATGGTACCTAAGATGAAGAAATGACCCGTAAAGATTGTCTCGAACAGGAATAACCAGTAATAGGAAGTTCAAAAAGAGCTGATTTTGAATTCCAACGCGGAACATGGCGTCAGATGAGAATACAGAGTAGAGAGGATCAACTCCAGCAGAGATAAGAATGAGGCAGAAGTAAGTACAGCTGTAAAAATTGCTCCCTTCGGATGATTTTGGAGGGTTGACATGATAGTGGCACAACATTGGAAAAGAATCCAAAAGTTAAAATACCTGATTCATTGTGCGAGATTCGTCAGAGTATCAAATGTACTCGTTTTCCTACAGGAAAATTGTGCTAGGAGTCCCGCAAGACAACAATAGTTTAAATGTTTATCTCCCCAGATAAACTTGAAGAGGGAGCACAACAAATTTAGGTTGCGCGATTTATGCCAAGGCAGATTTCTCTACATCTCAACTGGTACAGTATGGCAGAAAACAACAGTTTATATCGTTGAACATTAGGTTACACGCCAATACGACAAGGCCGAATCATCGCACTTTTATCACTGCCAAGAAAGACAGTGACAGTGTGACTAACAGTTATTTTTTGCATACACAGGCCAAGTTTCCATGTTCTGATTGCAACCGAATCCGCAAACCTAAGCACAACCGGGGGTTGGTGTTAGTATAACTTTTCTTAAATCAGCTTGTCAGTTCCGGACCATGATTCGTCATCAACACATGTCGACCGATAGATGACGCAGGCTGTTTGTGCGTGTTGTGTCCTTGGATAAGGGTGAGGGATAGTACTGGTGTAATGGGTAACTGAGTATTTCATGAAAGTCATGGATTATTGTTATTGCGTGTGACTTTTTCAAATTTGTTGATCCAAAGCATGCCAAGTTATGGTATTTGGTAGACTCACAATAGTTTATATTTCATTCGATAAAAGAGTTTCATCATCACACAGCTTTGGTGACTTAAATCTGGTTTCACACCTGGGAACAAAATCAATGCAACTAAACACTGAGCAGTGTTTTGTGTTTCGGTAATATTTTAATGCACGCTATTGAGACTTATGGATAAACATTTCACTGTTCCAAAGAAGACATTGGTCATATATGCAGAAGCACCAGTTTCTTGATTAAAATATCAGAATTCGTAATACTATATTACATGGGCTTCGTTCACCAATCACCCGTGAATGTGAATTAGCTCTATTATACATCACAAATGATCGCCCGAATCGCCCACTGATGGAGCCTTCTTTTTCTATTCGCGAATAAGGGGTACACCAAAAGGAACCACGTTCCTAAGGCTTAAACACCCGGAATAGAAGTCCATTTTGCTAATACGGAGTTAAAATCTGTACACAAATCCAGCAGGGCGATGGGTCAAATTAGATGCACACCCAATTAAACGATTTCTTTTATTGTAGTCTCGATAAAATACGGAAAAATAGATGTGAATGAGATATTTCAAATTCAAATTCAAATTTTTATTACGGGCAAATTACAAAACTGATGCTTATGGAATACCATAAGGTCTGTACACACTGGGTTCTACTGGAAGTACAATTAAACAGCAAAATATAACGTTCACTCACGGGTGCTGGATAGTTAGGTGTTTCAATAATTCATCGAGCGGTGACATGTATAAATCCATGGTTAGAGCACAAACAACATGAGGTGGAAGAGAGTGTTAAGTACCGTAAACTCTGGGGTTGAAGAAGTGATACTTGTAGTCTAGCCGACTCTTCCGGAGCAAACGTCCAAATGGATTTCCCTTGAAGTGACCATTCCTGGATAGCGTTAGAAGAGCATACATGGGTGCATAGATTTATTTAGTATTCGATATACTAGGATCAGGTCTCTCCGTATTCAGCAGTATTCAAATGAAGAGAGTGCGAGAATTTTGTGGTGATCCTAGCCTACAAGATAACACTAACCACGGAGAGACGCGTTACAGTTTCTGGACAACTGTGGTGAGTCAACCTTCCCAGTTGACACCAAACAAGCGCCTGCGCGTTACAGCGGCTAGACAACGAAACACATGCGAATGGTACTGATATATCAGGAGTCGTGCGGTAGTGACACAAGCTATACTACGTCACGGATACAAACAGGCGATTGGCGAATACCTGTATAACCAAGAAACTTCCTTTGCACTTGTTATTTAATGCCATTGATTTCTTTCAATAAACGAACTACCACGACTATGGCCTTTTCTGGCGTATCGGTGTACATGTGCTAATGCAAATCAGTGTTCCTGCTGCGTCAGTGATTCGTGATTGGTAGCCTGTGCCTGATTCGACTCCTACAGATTTGCAATCTTTTAACGTACGTTATGGATTGTAACCCTTAACCATTATGGTTATTGTTCTCTCCGGACGTTGAAGTAACTATTGGTCACCAATTAG
>UZAN01053481.1:0-10404 GCA_900618425.1 Echinostoma caproni
TGGGCTTATCAATCAGACGCACTGAAAGAAAAATTAGACCTGGGCTCGTACTCCGGCTGTTCGACTGAGCTCCGAAGAACTTCACGTGGGAGATGATGATGTTCTCTGAATGGAATCATTTAACACAACGGACCGGAACTGGTCTATGAGCATTGTGCGTCAAAATAATAGTGCCACTCGATGTTTTTTGAGCCAGCTTCGGGATTCAAAACATCGCGATGATCTTCTTCAGACAATGATCACCGAAACCAAGGCAAATCGAGAACAGTGACTATAACCACAACCGAACTAGTGGAAAAATAATAATATTTAACATAATGAGAATCAGCAAAGAAGTTTGTTTTCAGTGTCTGAATCATACCATTACAACGCAATAGTAGTAACAGATAAATAATAGTCTAAACAAGGTGCTACAATTCATCCGTAATACTGATTCGCTTCTTTCAGTTGGGTATCATCTGTCGCTCTTCGATCAAAAATCCCTCAAATATTAGTGCGCGCGCACACACACCAATCTGTATGCCGAAGCCTATTTCTGTGCAAACTCCCAACGGTATTCACGATGACAAGACGGGAACTATAAGTTTCGGCATTTCAAAATGCTCACCTGGCTAACAATTCACAGAAGGTCGCGGTAGCATGAAGATTAGTAATACGAACAGACAACTGTGAACTGTGGATTCTACCAAAAATGATCACATATTGATTATGTGTAAGACGTGTATTACGGCTCTTCTGTATTGGAAAGATACAATCACAGAATGTATTTTTTGAGATAAATGGCGAACAGAATCACATAATGGTATCTTTATTCAATCTATTGCATTTTCGCATTTGACTCACAGTTACTTGTGAGTAGTGGTGCGGGATAAACTTTTTCCATTTTGTTTCTCCTCCGCAGTTACCAGCAAACTCAAGCTAACTACGGAAAATGCGTGTCGAATCATAATCAACCTTTGATAATATAATACTATACTATACTATACTATACTATTATACTATACTATACTAATACTATTGTATCCATCCCGTTATCATGAAGATAGAAACGTAAAATTATCCTATCCGTTCAGTGAAAAAATTGTCGTATCACTCAACATCCGGCGAGTTCGCTGGTGGATGACACAGACCACCAAACTCATCTTCTTGCGCTTTTGCTATTGGATGTTATCGAAACGTCTGTTTCTTGGATCATACTGAAATCGTTAAAAGGTGTTTAATTTGGACTTCTCTCTCGCTATTCTCGTGAATGTGGCTCAACCATTTTGGTCAGTACGCTCGCAATTCCAACAGACTTGTTCAACCTGGGGGTTCATGAGGTAAATGCTGAAACACTATTTTCAATATTCCCTGTCGATCATGAAAACATGCCGGAAGCCAATGCCCAAAAGTACCGATCAAACTGGTCTGTGGTGATTCATCCCCCGTTATTTAGTAAATCACAATTTACATAATAAAAAAATCAATAGAGAATCTCTGTGATCATTTCCATCCCTCCAGACTTATCTTTCATGCTTCGCTTCCACGGATTCACTGATGCACAACGAATACAAACCACTGGGAACCCGCTCTGCCACGTGTCACATAACTCATTTGTTCCATATCTAGTCAGCTTATCGGTTTAGGGACAACAACCGGTTAATGATTGAAAACAGGAAATTGTGTCACCCAATTTCTTTCAGTCCTGTTAATTGCAGCCGCATTTTACGGTTGTTTTTATACAAATCCTTTTCGGTCGAAATCGGCCGAATAAGGAAGGTACTTTAGAGTTGTACACCTTTTGGTTAACGAGCGTGCATTATCGATTTGACAAACATATGCTTAAACAGTTGCTTGACAGAGTTTAAGTTTGTATAACCAATGTGAGAAGTGTAGTAGCCTCAGTGGGATTCGAATCCACGCATAGATGCCGCCTACGCTTTGTACGCGCACGCACTGTCAGCTGCGATACGAAGCCATAGCGATAGTGCTGATCTTTTCACATTCGAATTACCTATCCAACTGACAGGCATATGATATCCACCAGTTTGCGTGTAAGCTGACTGCCCTGACAGGTTTTCCTCAGAATTCACCGGAATCCACAGAATGAGCCTCTAAGACAAGTTTAATTGTTCAAATAATTGTTTGGCAGATTTGAAGTTTGTACGTATGTAAGTTGGATAGGTAAATTCGAATGTAAAAAGATAAGTGCTATCCATCAGCTCGTAGGGCGTACGCGTACAAAGCGTAGGCGGCGGCCATGCGTGGGTTCGAATCCCATCGAGGCTACTGCACTTTTCATAATCGCTATACAAACATGTGTTTGGCAAAGGACATTTCAGTTGATGATGGTGACAGCGACGAACAATCAGAACAAGCGAGTGTAAGAAAGTTAGTCAAGATGGTAGTCATAGTGGGGGCGGGAGGTAGGTCAAAAGTCAAATGAGCTCATGGGAGAGACAAGGCTGCACCCATCAAAATAACGAGTGCTGTGAGAGCCCCGTTTGCCCAAAGCGAAGGCGACTGCAACTTGTATTTGCGATTCTAAAAAAAACTATGGAAACGAAACAACCTTCACCTGTTTTGTGTATCAAGCGGAGCGTCGCCCTATTCTCTAGCATCCATCAACCAAGTGTGAATTACATTTCACATCAAAAATCGAAGACCGAAATAGGACACATTTCGCAGGATGCTGGAGTTCCGTTTTATTTCATCAAACGCTGATGTAAAAACAAACAGTTGAATATATTATAGAGCATACTGGGTTTGTGAATTCCAGTAAACCGACACGTACAGATAAACAGGAGCTAGTCTATGCCTGGCTGCGCTGTTCCGCTGTATTTTTTCCGGCCTAAAAGGAAAATATTTCATATCAATTTTCAGGTCCATAAAACTCTTATCCCGATGAAGTGGCATAACCAGAGATGTCTTGGTTGATTTTATTGTGTGCAAACATATGGCCGCATGTGAAAGAATGGCCGACAGAATCTTGAACAACGAAGATCACTGCTTTCACAAAGAACTTATTATATCCATACCAAATCCCAGTACCCGCTTCCATTATAGGCTACTTCCCGCACGCACCGTCGCATACAGAAACAGCATCCTCCCTTTCTTTGCTCGCTTTTTAGTGAATCGGGCACCAATTACTACAGGTCTGGTTGAACACCTCAGGAATTGGTTTATTTATTGGTTTAATCTGTCACTACCTTCTTCCTGCTTGCAGTTTGGTGTCGTTTTCGTTTGATCTATTCACGTGCTAATGCGATCCTCCCTCCCCCCGCAAATTCCACTGCATGATCGTGAAAACATCGCTGAAAATTCACCCTTCCGGTGCATAAAGCTTACTTTAACTTGACTTGAATAGAGGTGTGTTGTGACATATAGCTACAGCTCGTATGTCTTCTTTCGGTCTTGATACAATGAATAAGAGGACCAAATGTTTAAAACCACTTTCCGCAATTTTCATTTCCTATTGACCTTTCCAAATGAAGTAACATGTTACTGATAGCAAAAGGTTTTTAGCGTCTCCTTAACGAACATCATCCCTCGCGACCATCTACGACTACATCTTTCACTTCTTTCCTCGCTCGCCTCTGTCATTTGTATCAAATGAACTCTATTCAACTCAGTATTCAGATGAAAGTGTTATCGTTCTCTTGCACTTAGGCAACCAATTGATTCGGTAAATTGAAAAGTAATTTCTTCTCAAACGCGTTTTTCTAAACTGTCCTTGGGCATATTCCACCAAAGTATAGGAAACTTGATTAATTTATATAGTTTGGTAGATTATGCGGTACTTCATATTTTAATTTGTAAAAGATCTGTACCCTCAGTGGGATTCGAATCCACCTTAAGTGATGATGGATTCCACATACCTCTGTGTGTTGGGAGTAGGGTGATCCGAGCGTAAAAAGTACAGAACTATTGGCGGTCTCTTGACTTGTCTTGTGGCTTCGTAGCTCATCTGATGGAGAGCGCGTGATGCACAAAAGCGTACTTGGTGTTCGTGCATGGTTCCGAATGCTACCAAGGCTACTGATCCTTTCACAATTATAAACACAAGCGAGGGATATAGTGCTGATCGACCAGCGTCGAATTTTATGCACCACTTGTTCAGTGGAAGGAAGTTTTCCCCCACTATTGATTTATGGCCGTGCATCCATTCCAAATGACCTCAGTAAAGGCGTGCTTGCATTTCTTCGCAACACATTGTGCCCCAAGTATTATGTATGTACGGTTGTGGCCACAAATCGTCCCTTGTTTGCACAACTTACCGCTTCGGGTAGTTGGCAGTTGTGTATACAACGGGAGCGATCTTTTAAGCTAGGCTTGTTTATCGACGCGTAAATGTAGAAACAGTTCGGCTCTGTGCTGTGCAGCACTAACCTTACACGGACCGGTTGAATCAGCAGGGCACACAATTGAGGATTGTAAGTCTCTGTAAGTGTTCGATATTAGTTTGTCTCAGACCTGGTGACAAATGTTAACCAGACATAATGACTGCAGAGGATTTTCGGGAAAATGAGTTTCCCGAGAAATCGATGACCCTAACACTTTTATACAGTTTACCACGCCGTTCGCACTTACATAACGGAATAAACTGTCCTTGTATTCCATCGATTCTCAAACAATTCACTTTTCGTATTCAACAATGTTCCGGTTCAATATTACTGTGAGCCATTGGATTTTTGATTCGGACATTGATTGTAAATATATGAGGAGAGTATGCATATTATCGTATCTTGATGCGAATAGCTCCGATCCCCAGTCAGCAGAACCGTGATTAGAATATACGTTTATTCACTGGGTCACCTGGTCACTTGCTCGTTAAACTTTATCAGTCATTTGGAATTCCAGCAATTACCTGCAAATCACACGCTGAGAACGGGGTCTGATTTCAATGCTCTTTTGAACATTGTTACAACTACTGACATAGGGAAAAATGCACTAGAAGAATAGTGTGTCATAGAAGGGTGTTCACACATACTCAGATACTGTTATCCGCTCCATAAGGTAGTATAAACGTTTTAAGCTATCACTTTCTAGTTCTTCGAGGGCTAACAAGGGTAGAGGAAGTGGAGACATGGAAATCAAATACATTACAGTTACTATTAGGATCCAATAAATCAGCTGACTGGGATTCAACATCAAATTTCAGCAAACTTGGATCGCGAATTCGGATCTGCTTTTGTGTTGTGAAGTACTACTCATATTTGTGAATAGTATGTTTGGATTGCTCAAGGAATGTGATTGGCGGTTGCTTACAACAGTCAAAAATGAACAAGACCAGGACACCCTGCAATGAATTACTGTGTTCAAACTTGTCACCACTGAAAATGTGCACTTACCGTCGGACCGTTCCATTATAGTTTTCCTGCTTGCTTCTGGGAACTATTATGACCTGTTCCAAATGTGACATTTTGTCATATCGTATCGATACTCTTGCCGTTGTTCATGATAAATAACTCCCCTCGTACCCGCTCTGTCTTGTGGGTACACTTAGAACCAGGTAATACAAATTCTTGATTCATACATGAACATAGTAAAGAAACTTCGATTAATTTTATTGAAACTTACCATGGAAATCCAACTGTTTATCCGTCCGTCTGTCTGTCTATCTATCAATGTTTGCACACCCTGGCATACAGTCTGGTTGTGAACAGATCCCGAGCTTACGTGGGATTTTCACTTACGTATGAACACCGCTTACACCGCCGTATAGCTCGCGCTCTACCAGCTGAACTACGAGGCCACATCTGATACCTTAATCTTCATCCATTGTTGTACCACACTCAACTCAAAGGAGCATGTAGAAACACCAAATACAATCATCCTCCTGTTATATCACGCCGGGAGGGGATTCGACGAAGTGAACAAATTCCAGAAACTGCTACATAACATGTTAATTTGTAGTGTATGTTTTCAAGTGATGTGAAAAATCAGTTGAGATGGGTGTAATGAAATGAAGTCAGGATGTGGTTAAATTATCAATCCTACAACAAAATATCTCATTTGGAACAAGTTTGCAAAATTCCCGCAAACACACAGGATATGTAACGTAACGGTCCACTAACAAATGCACATTTCTGTGTTCACCGTACCAAACAGCAACAGTTTTCTCCAACAGATCTTGTTCATTTTTGGTCGTTGAAAGAAACTGCTGATCACATTATTTTGCGTACTACCCACAAGTGAGTAGTATCTCACAACGGTGATAATAGTAATAGTAGTAGTAGGAGAAGTGTTGTGAGATACTACTCACTTGTGAGGAGTAGGTAACATAGTTGGTGATTACTTTCGACGATCAAAAACTAAGAAAACCACCGAGGACGAGTTGCTGTATCTCAGAGGATAACTATCGATTGCTACGTTCATTACCCATCGTGCGGCCAGGAACTACGACGACATATTTCCGATGAGATTATCTGTGTTATGTATGCCAAATTCCTGATGTCCCATCTGTTTTCTTGAGAAAACAATTTTCCTCGACCACCACCATCTTCTGGAATTATAGCAGTAGTGGTAACCTTCGGTTGCTGAGCTGTCGTCAATGTCCGCGCAGCTACGACCAGTTGTACCCTAGCTGTCGTGCGCACAAAACAGTGCGTGTTTATCGAGTCCGGTCTGACTTAGCTGTTTCACAAACCGCACGGCTTCAGTGACCCACCGAATCGATGGCCGTCAGCGATCTCAAAATCATGCAAGGCTGAGGTCTGATCATTTCGACACAGAAAGAGTGTNGACAGGTTGTCAGTGCGAGGGTAGGAAAAAAATGTGATCAATCAACCAACATGGTGCGCTGAACGAAAGCTGATCCCACCACAATGTTTCGTTTTCAATTCAAAATGACACTTTCTAAGCTCAGAAAGACGATTTCGTAAGTCAAAGTGATAAGTTTTCAAATCAATCTTAAAATGTTTTAGTGTGATTGTCGTTCACTTATTAGTACAGGCAGCTCAGTGCAACAGTGATTATCGATCGATTGGAAACCTGACATTCTGCTCGACGCCCCGCTTACCAGCTAGGTGAATTGTGATCCGCGTTCATGTAGGAATTGTGGTAATAGTAGCAATAATACGCACTGAACTCGGAATACGAAACTCGCAAAACGAATCACGGAATACGAATCAAGGATCAGCTATCACGGGCTGGATCACTGAAGCACTGGGCCGCACTGGTACTAGCACGCAGTATCCCACGCAACTGAGGTGCGAGAAAAATGCCGCGGGAATAATAGTTCGTTTATTGGAAAAAATAAAAGGGATTAAATAATATGTACAAAGTAGGCTCATTGGTTATCCGGGCTTCTACCAATCGCGTTCCAGTATTGGTTGCATCGTTATACTTCTGTCTGGGCCGCACGATCTCTGATTAGCTGCTACGATCTACCGATGGCATGTAGTCAGAAGCAGTGACACCTGCGCGCGTTGTTGACGTCACCCGTGAGGTTTGGTTGATCACATTTGTCCAAAAACTATGTCGCACCGCTCCAGCTTGGCNGTCATTTCGTATGCCCGGATCACTACAGTTCATCCTGTTTGTAAAGCTACATTGGTGAAACAGAGTTCATGGGTCAACTAAATTTAACTCCGGTCAGCGAGACTATAATCTTAAGACCGGAAACATAAATGGTCACCAAAGCCACGTTGCTTTGATGACCATAGCAACAAAAATGACCAATGTCCTGTGATTATTATTATTATTATTAGTCTACGAGATGACGTAAATCACGGCGCGACACGTTACAGTTTCCGGACTACTGTGATGAGTCAAGCTTCCCAGGTGACGTCAGCAAAGAGCCTACGCCTTACAGCTTTTGCACAACGAACCATAGATCGGTTGTACCGACCAATCAGTAAGCGTGCAGCCCGGACATGAACTATACGACACCAGAAATACCAGAAAGCGATTGGTAGATGCTTGGATGACCAATGAACTTCTTTTATACGTGTTACTTAAACCTCATGATTTCTTTCAATAAACGAACTGCCAATCCTGTGACCTTTTCCATGCGTCTCATTTACGTGGAACACTGTAGTGCCAGTACCAGTGTGACTCAGCGCTTACATGGCGTCTGTGATTTCTGATAAATTCTTCGTATTTCGTAATCATTGCGTACTACAGCTACTACATCAACATCTGAAGTTGCCATGATTCATTTTTTGTGCCATTTCATTCACCTTGGAAAGATTGCTCTTTCCATCATTGATAACTCATCATTCCTAACAACAACTAGCTTCCTTCAGCTTATTGTTCGTTTTCGAGCGGTATCTCTTCTGAGATGCTCTGGTGTTCACAAATTCTCTGGTAATCGTTCAATTGAACAGAAACTTGTAAACAGTTTCTCTTTAAAATGCCAAGGGGTTCTTGCTGCATAGCTCTGAGTTGCTCCCAGCTCCTTCAACATTTTCCACACATTCTGCTTCTCTCTGATAAACAGGTTCTACCGCGTTGTCTTGGACTGCTGGCATCCATGTGTCTTCCTCACAAGGAAATCCAACTATAGTGAACAGCCTCATTCGCGCGTCACCCTAGGTGAAATGTCATTGGCTGAATGCTAAACTGTGTGCGGTTTGGCCAATGGTCAGCCCGTACATCGGTCGATGACCGAGTGAGTAATCATCATGAAGCGCGACACAATCAGAGGAAGGGACGCTGTACAGTCAGGACCTACGATGTTACGTAAGCGGCTGGTTTGAGTGTGCTGAAAAAGGGGAAACATAATAGAAAATGCTGCCTCTTATCGGTGCGACAGAAGGCGATTGCATGTCCATTGTGAAAAAGGAAGGAGATTGACAGTGGTATGTAAGCTGATAGCTCGAATAGATTAGTCCTAGAATCACTTCGTTTGACTATTCGCCATCCCCAAATCACGAAAAGACATATCACAATTAACGAATGTGATTCAGTTGCAGAATAACTTGACTGTCGATTATCGGAAAACAAGATAGGGTTTACCGAATTGTTCATGTGTGAATCTTCTTATTCGGTGAAAAACGTTGTATCGTATACCTCTTGCATTATTTATTTCGTCTTGAGTAACCCGAACGGCTCACGAGGGTTGTCCTCCTATCAATAATGTGGGAAGCATTGGGGTACAATGTGTTCACTACCAGGTCACGTGTTGCGACTGACAATACCATCAGATTATGGCGTCCAGAAGAAAACGCGAGGTCCACAGGTGTTGGCGGCGGAAAGGATGCAACTATGGGGGAAATATTCGTGCCTCATCTACCCCCAGCCACACACACGCCCAAAACGCACACACACCCACAATTAAATGTACATCTGATTGTGGAGACATTCTAGGAGAAATGAATGTTCCGGTCAAATCATCAGAAAAGATGGGAAAAAAGAGAAGAAACAAAAACCAGGGGTAACAGATTTTCATGTGTGTTGTTCCACTGTCCCTTTGGAACGAGGCCAAATAGTTCCCATGTGCGTTTCCCTCCGTATGATTTGCAATCGAAAGAATGCGGTAATTGCCGACTTCATTTGGTTCAAACTAACAGTTTTACCGCAGAATCAACAAAACTGCGAGTAACCTTTATTTTAATACCCGAAAACTGCAGATGAAATGTCTAGTAAAGTACCATTTATTCGTTTCTTTTCTTTTTTATTGAGGTCAAAATGTAAACCATATGTGTTTGTCTACTCAAACTCGTGTGTATGCAGAAGAGTCAATCGTTTAATTTGAGAGAAAATGTTTTCACAAATCACTAAACAAATGTTCTTTTTGATTGAGGTCATACAAATTAGAACATTCGTATTCCGCCCACTTGTACACGTGAAAACACAGGCACACACTCACTAACAACTATAGTGTCATACGCATTTGACTTCTTCTGGGTACTTGCAAGACCTGAATGAGATCGATTTACCGAACTGCGCGTTTTAAATGCTCGACAATCGATCGCCTCCCCCCACTCGCTTCTATTCCCATCCGTGAGACACTTATCAAATGTCTCTGTCTACGGTTGGCCCAGATTTCGAACCAAGCACATGCTCGCATGTCGGTCTACGCACAATCAGCAGCAGCGGATAATTCCAAGCTCTTGCACCTGTACATTCCGATTCATGCTTTGCCTGGTTAGAAAGTGGGTAGGTTAANTGTGTGTGTGTGTGTGTGTGTGTGTGTGTGTGTGTGTGTGTGTGTGTGTAAGCATAGAACAACCACCCCCGGAAGGGCCAAAATTGTCGCAATCTTGGAGCTTGTTTCATTCCGTATTGCTGGGTGATCAATGTTTATATGCATGCACACGTGATTCACGCAGCTCACACTAGCATTGATAATACCGAACTGTTGGAGAAACGGCTCGTACTAGTTGAGCAATTCGATATGCAATGTGAACAACTACTGGCTACATGCGTTTCGTATCGACTGACCAACTAGTCTGTCCATGATTGAGGGTACGTCACCAC
>UZAN01053483.1:3684-16484 GCA_900618425.1 Echinostoma caproni
GGCTGGAGAAAGAAAATGATTTTGTTCGCATAGTAGTCATCTGATCAACGATCTGAGTGGCTTCTTCCCATTTGATGGGGTAAGGGAATTAGCTTGCTTAAGCCACTTTGGGATGTGTTCAAGCATTCGGTGACGTGACTGTCTATATTTCCCTCCTACGTAAACGGCTGGACATGCACAGTTGAATTGATAAATGCAGTTTGATTTGGTGGAGGAGGGCAATGGTTCGTTCACCGAGGCTGCTGATACCACGGTGCTAGTGAAGACAGTGACCGGGTCAATTGTGTAATAGACGCACTTGACAGAGCAGTTGAACTGATAGTTGACTGTTTCGATCACGCCATCGTATTTGTATGACAACTTTGAAGAAGATCTCATTCCGAGGGAAGTCATTGCTCATTATCCAAACCCACGTTCTGACCACTGTATTCAAATCTGTGACGGTGAAACGTTACTTTCAATTTCCGCTTCGTCCGTGGCATTTTCAGCCCTCACGTATAACCCAGTAGCCGTGAATGATTTTTCTAACTATATTTTTGTTCCATCAGAAAGAATGTGTCGAAAGTTCTTACGATGAACGATGGAAAACAATCGACATTCAGCTAGCAAAGATCTGGGAGCAATAGAAGCTTGAACTGAAAAGTGAGCCCATGCGTCTATGTGCGTCCGCGCTCAATCTTGCTCCTATTCCGGCCACACGCCTATGCGATGAAACACACGGAGGCATTGACTCAGTTCCCAGTCAATGTTTCTTTTGCCTCCTGTTGTTCAGCAACTTTTTCTGAATTGTTTTTCACTGTTGCTTAGATACCATTATCAAGACAACATTTATGATTGCATCAGAAAGCAGCTTGATCGTGTGGACGTAGTTTTGCGCTAACAAAAAAACACGCATTGTAACCAAGGTCAATACAGCAACATTGAAAACCTATAACCATCACTTATTGATGATCCTCATTGGGCGAACGCTACACTCACTAAGACTGGAGTCGCATTGACTTCGCAGCTCTCAGATAGTTCTATGAATTGGTGTTTGTGCCATGAAATTGCAATCACTAGCCACAAGTCGTGGTGTCAGGATAATTGGATGTAGCAGGAAATGAATCGGGGATTTACACGATCTTTTTCAAGTAACATTGGAAGATAGTTCGAGGTATTGGTGGATGCTTGGATAGACTTATTCATCATGTTTTCTCAATTCTGTTCTGATTGTTTCATGCTACGCACTTGCATTGAGCACCCAGTCGCGCTAAATGTTTCTAGACAGTTTTGCCGAATCCGAGGTTTATCGTATTAATCAAATTGTATAACACATGAAACAAGGTGATGAATCATAGTTTGGATCCCAGGCTATGTTTCCGCCTGCTTAAGTATTCAGTGTCAGAAACGTTTTGTTTTGTTTCAGATAAATTCTTGTTCAAATTAGTCAGAATTGGTTGAGTTTTAATAGAATACAGAATTATTTGGATCGGAAGGTGGTTTTATGTCCAAACAGCAACCGAAATATCAAATTTGGTCGGTTTTGGCTCAAAATGTTGCTGCTTTCGTATATCGTGTTCCTTGTTCCACAATAAATTTCCCTGATTTCATTTACCGTATACCGTAGGCAAAGCTTTAATAAGACAGTGAATCAGATTACCTACTGCTGCATGTTTTAGGGCTTAAAGAAAAGATGATTCATTACCATGATGTGAGTAAAATGTTATCTGATCTGCTGAAATCACTGGCAACGGCGAAGACAGATGTGAGCCCTCTCCAACATAATTGGATAAGACATATCCAGGAATGTAAACAACTCAAGAGGATTACAGCCAACATTGATATCAACATTCGAGATGATGAACAAAGATTGACGCAGAAATCATGATTCACACTCTATTGTAATACAATACGTGTCTGGTGTGCATCCAGTAAGTGCGCACTGTGCGGGTTTACACCATGACCGGTACACATACATGTATGATGACTAGGTCACCAATTGTTTCCTTTCCCGGAAGTTTATTTGCAAGAAACAGATAGGACCATTCAATCTCAACCGATTTGTCATTGACATTTCAGTTAGGTAACACTCATCTTTCGCATTAACCCCCATTGTAATTCAGAAGGTCAATGTCCCACGGCGTTGGTAGAGCTGGAGGAACATGCGAATAAAACGAGATCAGAAAACCGATTATTTTCATGTTCCTGTGCTCCAGTGTCACTTTTCAATCAGCAAGGTATTTCGCCGTTTGTCAGTTGCAAATCTGAAGATCCTTTCTGAATAAGAATACCCAAAGAATAACTGTTGATACCGATACTCAAGATGGTATAGCAGAATGAAGGCCTTGCAATTTGTAAAGTTTTTTTCACACATGTAGCCTTGTCCTTCACTCACTGTGTTTGCAATCCATATCCAGGTAAATGACTCCAATCAACGCGCAACAACAAAGCTATCGAAAAATGGGATGCATCTCAATAATTGTGGTCATACATTTTGTCTGTACCTAATTGGGACGAGAGAACATATTAATAGTTCGTGATGTTTCATCTACGATGACATTATTTGGCACTCTGGACACACCGGAACTAGAAGGGAATGATTCAGACTTTTGTTTCCAAGAAAAACCATTCGACGTTTTGTGTATGTATTTATGTTTTTATTCGGGTATGTTGATCAATAGTTGCAGGATGCTAGTATTAGAATTTTCCGTACACTATTTTTGCTAGGACTATCACAATATGCTTTGAATCCATTTTGACTTGATTATATCCCAAGAGTTTGAATAATGAAGGTAATGAACATGCTCGTAGGACACCGTTTGTTTGGATTGATACTTTATAGGTGAATTTTGATTCGGAGTCTGCTAATGATGGGTTTAAATTAGATGTAATACAATACATTTCGATGAGAGACTAAGCCCAGTTTCTACCACATTCTTGTTTCATATCCACCCAGCAAGCACTGGCAGAGCAGGTATACTAGATTAATCTTGTATTGTGCACTTTGAGTGTCTTATAAATTGGAAGACCGAAATAGAATCATGATGATTTGCACACTATTGGTATTATCTACTCGTATTTGAGATTTTGCTTTATTGTGGTTTTCTTCCATATCTCACCATCAGAAGTTCGAAATGTGCTCAGTAGTGTGCGCTATATCTTCCACAGCTGATCAAAGTCGAAAATTTACAGCAAACCTACATTCACGAATTTCTAACCTATTTATTTTGTGCTGACTAATTATTTACTTGTTAGCAATCAGTCTACCCCTTTTAGCTGAAGAGGTTTTATTCATTCAGATATCATAACAGTTGAGGAAGTATTTACAGCGGTAAGGAATAATTTAGTTAATACAAAAATGAAGAATCAGAAATAACTCTGCAATTCATCCATGGAGGGAATTTAAGTATTACGACTAAAAAGACAATGCAAGGGCAGAATAAACAAACCACGACATTATGGATAGATAGTTGTTCATGAATCCCATACATTCGCTTCGGCCCTCGAGTGTGAATTTATATCAGGATAGCTTGTTCGGCAATTATTCATATTAACAAACTGTTACCACTGGAAAGTACACTTGATGCCAATCTCAAATTTAGGACGCATATATATGCATGTATCATTAAAACATGAAATGCCGCAATATGTCACCTATTTAGGCGAACCAATTGGTAGCTCTATTATTGGGAAACAAATAGCGATAATCAAAAGGCCCTCTCCAAATGGACTAATAATTAATGCATACAGGTATAATAGTGACGAACGTTTACCGATTGTAATATGATGGTTGCGTCTGATAACTGTGCAACTGTGCAACGTACCAAAGCTGGTTGTCCTGTATTTTTTGTTCCCGGCTGGTTACCTTTCAGATATCCTCTTGCTCCATCGGTCAACATGTGTTCAGTTATCGAAATGAGTAAATGGAATGAACTGAACCTCTGTGGAAAAATTAAACTAAAATATTGCCGAACCGTACACCAATAAGACATCTTTACAAAAAACAACCATGTCAAACGCGGTCTTCTCAGGCGATCGATGCACTGGCTTTCAACTGACAATTTATATGATGGTGTTTCACGAGGCGAAAAATAAGTTGGAATTAGACTTGTTTTTCAGAAAATTTTTTTCGGGTTCCCGATAGGCGCTCTCGTACAAGAAATCAGTAAACAAAGACCAGTGAATAACACGAGATAATTACATCTAAAAATGTGTGTAAAGAAACTGCATCGCAATGATGCCCTGACCAACGTGCTTAGATGAATTAGGTTTTATTGTGACATATACCTCATGAGCTTTATTGTATTAGTTAAATTATAATTTCACTCTTTTGGCGATTATCTAAAACTCGCTTTGTTTGAAGATAACTTTTCACGGCAGATTAGAAAATGATAAGTGCAATGTAATTTTCGTTCATTGGGTATTTAAGCTTAACGAAATTCCCAAAATGAAGTAACGTTTTGTTTGAATGTTATGCATTTGAATGAAGCTGTTTTTAATTCGGATTTAAATAGATTGCATACTTTTCTGTTTGTATACATTTTTCATAGCCGGAACGTCACGCTTCGGTAATTTGTTTTTTTCGTCTTTCAACTTCTCACAATTGTTGTTGCATTCTTCGTATTGTGTCATCCTTTTTCAAATAATTTATTGCATCAATATTTCTGTTTTTCCGCATTCGAATTGAGCAATCTTTACAAGAGCTATCCTACCGTTTGTTTGTGCCCCATAACTGTATGTTTCACAAATTTTCAACTGCGTTCTGCATCCCCCCAGGAGAAAATTTATACGTTTTTAAAGTCTGTATTAGTTGGAGATCAATATCAATATTGTTGAAATTGTTTCTTATTATTAAAGAATGAAGGGCTACGTATTTCTCTATACAGTTATTAATTATCAGGGATGTAATTTCAGCACCTCGAGGTGCCAGCAAAAACAATATTTGCATTGACTGCAATAAATGCTTGATTGCATCTTACCTGTACCGGCTTTCCTTATTGCCTTGGTACGGGGTGTAGAAAAAGACAGCACATTTTCAGTCAGCAGACAGCAAACATTTTCAATAAATGTGAGGAAAGCACCACTCGATCTGCAACAGATTGCTGTTAGATCAAGAGTGTAAGAACCTTTATTGTATGATTTGAAGTTACGTACCCCGGACCTACCTTTACTCTGTTCAGAACCCAAGAATTCATGTTTGGCCCCAATCAACTCACAGCTTATTGACCTTCGCCAACCGGATTGGAACTTGCTGCATTCCCCCTCCATGAACATTTTGTTTGTACTTTTCCGTAATTCCCTTATGATTACTTAATTATTGCCGTGATCTCTTCCTTGTCCAACTTATTGCTGTAATTTTTTATCTCTACCCCACACGGAAACTGTGTCGTGGTAACTGTTGTCCTATTGTCGTATTCTATTATTTCCATCTCTCATGGAACTTTGTCGGAGAAACTATCGTCACTCGTTTTGTACTTAATCCATTATCGTTTTCAACCATCTCGATCCGGCATCGAAACTGCCACCTGTTATTGTGGTCACCGCCTCATCAGCGACCCGCTGTATTTACCCTACCGTCTTCACTGTTCATCCCTTTTCACACCCCGTTGTTTCTTGACCCACATGCTACCGCTCGCCCTCGTGTGTATCCCAGACACCCTCCTCGTGTTCGTTGTCTATCCTCTCAATCACACCGTGACTACAGTTGCTGTCTGTCGCCCCCCGACTTTGGTATCACTTCGCTTTCCCATCAGTGTGATTGACTCTCACCACACTTTAAAAAGCACTGTATCTACGTTCACATCGCATTCCTCCTCTGATTTCTAAGAGAGTGGTTTCCTGGCACGTTTGCTCTTGTCGTATTCAACCGATAGTTCTGCCCAGACCGGGTCGCCCCTAATTTTAGGTATGTTATTGTAGTTCCATTGATTCATGATTCATTAGGCAATACACGTAGATTTCCCAACCTTGTGTTCTGACGCGAATCTGGGGGTTCGATATCTGCGAGTCACTCTATCATCGGACGTCAATCCGATACAAGAGGGTGAAAAAATAAACCGAAAGCGTTTTTGCAAGACGACGCAGTTCAAGCTCTGAGTACTTTTTCCCTCAAGCTACGGTAGATCTCAACCACGTTTCTTGTTGTAGAATGATGAGTACAAATGCGGGAAGTTTTTCTGTAATACATTGTAGCTGTTTATCACAAGAAATGTGTAAAGGGCTTGTCTAAAATGTTCTCAGTATGATCCCGTATCTCAGTTTATTCGTGACTTTCAGAAGGCAGTAGATTCATTTTAATACTAGTCATGCTATGAGCTAGTATAGTAAATAAGCATCATTTTATGGGACCAAAATTCATTTGAAAATCAAGGCAATAATTCATAAGCGTTGATACAGCAAAGCGGAATATCCAGGGAATCGATCCGTCAATTAGTAAGATAATCGAGGAGCAAAATTGTATTAAATTACGAGGTCGCCATAGAGCAGGACTAAAGCATAGTGTCAGTGTGGCAGTTTCAAAACTTCCAAGTGGAGCTATTTACCAAATAAAATACACCTAGGTTTTACCGGATTATATAATCCGCGGAAATGTCTGGAACTAACAGCCCTCTTCTTTGAGAATAGTCATGCTTTACTGGTGCGAATCCAAAATTTGATTCCATCCAAAACGTGTGTTCCTTTGGCGTCCATTATGAATACACGCAAGTGAATATAAGCGTGATGTTTTAATTTACTTCCAAACGAAACTTGTAAAATTTGTTTCAAGTACAATCACAATGAAATTCTATCATAACAGAAATATGCCCTTAATTGCAGCAAAATGAAAAAAGAAAAATAAATGTTAAAAGCGTGACCTTTGAAAGGAATAAGGATTTAACTGCGTTGAATAAATGAATACATAGAAACTGATACCAGTGAATTTCATCTTTATATGAATCCACTTTTTCGAAAGACATGACAGAGTAAGCTAATAAATTTAAAGTGATACCCGAGAATAAAATGTACGGGATGATGAACACCCGGCGTCTGCTAACCACAAAAAACGGCAAACCATGAAATACGTTGTGGGTACATGTAGCAAATAGTTCAATGAATGATATCTCCAAATATCATTCAAAGAACGGAAGATAAATGACATCAGCAACATTGCCGGTGGGAAAGCGAACACAGGTATCTAACTTTCAGACTGGAAACACACCTACCAAACTCAATGCTGATGCAAGTTAAAAACAATTCTTATTCTACTCAGTGGTTTCTTTCTAGTACATGCAGGCAGACGAATGTATGTGAAAGGCATAGGTCTATTCATTACACATCGGGCAATTGCAGCATACCAGTGGTGATTACACATACGCAAGGGTTTATCTGAAACGTTCTCCTGGCCTTCAAAATTGTTCCACAGAAAACATTCGTCGTGAACTCTAGACTGGCTAAACATGTGCAAGTAAGAAAAGGCAACCAGTGAAGGTAGAACTTCAATAACAGGACATCAAACAGGTCAGTCTTATACGAGGAAACTTCAATGAATTTTCGGACTGTGGTGGGATCAAACATTCCAAGAATGGTATAACATTCCTGAATTGGTATATACTACCTCATGTTTCGTTTCAATTGCTGTGAGTATTTCATTGCAGTGATGAGTTTAATCAAATAACTCACTGACACTCTCATTCTTGCAGCTGCATTGCAAGACATTGGTAAGTAACCGCAGTGTATTGATAATGAACTATGAGTATCCTGAAACATTAGAAGACTCACAGACGACACACTGAATATTTCTATGCATTTTCTAGAAAAATATGTTTCCCTATCCTCCAAGCAAGAGGCGGGGGAATTTGGTTTGGAAGTATATTTTTAATTTGACCAATAGTGAACCATTTTAAAGCTCCCTTTGCCACTAACATATCGTCCCGCTTATTGCGCATGCCTAACTGCCTAGTCATGTCGCCTTCCCATTGTTATCCGAAATCCATGGCAGCTGTTTCATCCATCGTTTCTTCATTTCTGAAGTTGTTTGTGAATTCAGTATTCCGTGAGTTGAAAGAAAGACACGACGAGCCACATGTTCAGTTGATAAATATATCGTGAAATTAATCACAATTCACAACCACCTAGAATAGAAATATGTCGGGTTTATTTGAACAGTAAAGCATTCAGTAAAAATAGCTACTATCGACCGGGGATCATTGAAGTAAAGTGAAGTGGTGCATAAGCGCGCGTAAAACGTTTACCCATCGGAGCTTTGTGCATCGATCACACTTTGTTTTCCTTCACTGGGACAATCATAAAACGGGAAATAATTCTTCTTTTGGTGTAGCATCGGCACAGTTCACTAACAGATTCTAGATATTTTCGTTCATACATCACCCCCGAAGATGATTTATGGTTTACGTAAATTTAAAGTAGAGGCTGTACTCCATACTATTGTATAGATAAACGAGGAGTCAAACAGCTCAGTAAATTGGCCAGACAAATTTGAATTAATGCATATTGCTTCAATTGGAGAGAATAATTCAATTGATATTTTTTCATTTTATTTCTCTTCCTGAAAGTTGACTCTCTATCGCCCGGTACGTATCAGTTCCCAAAGACATTTAAATTATTAATCTGACCTCTCTCGTATACACGTTGATCATCCGCAAATACTTGCCTGGTGTCATCTTACTATTGATTTAAACTCTGGTTGTAAATTCAAAATCGGTATATCACACCGCACATCCTTCACACTGTTTCTTTTGTACAGCTTTCATTCAGGAGGACGTCTCATGAAGCTACCTTATAAAGGAAAATCCGCGTTTTATCGTCAACTAATTTGCAAGGAAAGTGGAAAAGTAGAGATAAAAAGTACAATACAAAACATACACAAACGATTAAGGAAATTCTGTACTGTTCGCTTTGAATGGTTCAATTACCAGAATCGAGTAAGTAAGAAACCGGTCAATATGCGGTGTAACAGGAGTGAAGTGTTTTGTAATGCGTGCTGCAATATGTTTATATTTGAGGTGCGTAGTACATGAATACATATGTTTTGCAGTGCTGTGAGCAAAGAAGTTAAAATGGGTTATCCAGGCCATCAAAACGTTTTGCAAAGAAAATATCGGCTATGCGCATAGCGGTTACCCAACTACTCCTGGGGAGTTATTAGGATATATTTGTACCGGAGTGTAAAGTTTATTCCACAGTGAGGAGGAAATATAGTAGGTCGACGCGGACTGAGTAGGAAATTGATTGAATGCAAGTGGTTGGTGGTGTTCCATTTATTTAAGTCTCCGCCACTGGTTTGCTGATGGGGTTGGGGTCCGAGCTTTGAACCTCGGCACCTCCACACATGTGTGATGGTTTACAGCTTCGTCAACATCCGCTCCAATACGAGTCCCGAAGTATCGGAACCTTGTGAAGCATCACTGCAAGACCCGCTTACAATCTTGCCGGTTTCCTTGAAAACAAATCAGTTCGTTGGAGATAAGGAATTCCACCGTCTTCTGTTTATCGCAGATGTGGGTTTGCAATAAAAGGAATACGGAAACTGAAAAAAACGTTTCCTGATAAACAAAGTGTTTGTTTGATACATATGAATTAGCTTCACATTTTCTCCAATTATTTTTCACCACCGTTCATTCGCAATTTCATCCGCTCATAACATTTGGTCAATCAGCTTTACTATGCGGAAGCCGGTAATCCTTAAATCAGTTCATTCAAGGTTTCCAATTCTGCGGTTGATTATTCGTACCGGATTATACGCATCACGCGCAGGAAGACAAAACGTCACATTAGTCTAATTCTGAACCGCATGTCAGGTAACTAACCTCCGCAATGCGTTCTCCAACCAGAAAATCGCTGACGACGTGGGACCTTCGTACAGATGTTGCCATGGTACCATAAGGTCCTTCATGATCGAGCTCTTGAACGACAAATGACAAAAGCTTCCAGCACTGTCGGCAGACAGCGGGCGAGGTATCAGTCTCCGGTGGCCTTACTTTGCTGTGCATTCAGTACATGACCGGTTTCAACCATGAATACAGTCAACATGTACCTTGCATCACCACGCTCCATTCGGAATTTCTGATTGGGCTTCCCAAAACTGGCGTCTGCTAGTCAAGTCAAGCCAAGTGGAGTCAAAAATTGCTTTATTCATTCTAATGGATGGATTCTCAGCTTCTTGCACTCCAGGAACGTCTATCGTTGCATACAGTCACAAAAAAGTGAGAAAAAAGGCATTGTCAATTCAAAGAAATGTGGAGTAAAATGTTTGAAAAATGAATATCAATTGCGTGGGCATTTCCAAATGTCCTCTCCAACGGATGCCTTTTGAGCCAGAAATGTCGAATAAAGGGGATGAGGGAGAAACGATAGGCAGTGGTACGAGGGTACACCAGTTTATAACATTATGTGACAGAAGTGGATATGCATTGTTTAAGTTCTGTGTGTAATGGGTGAGTGGTGTCTGACAGAATATTGTTACAGAAAATATCGCAAGAGGTAAAATGTTAAGCAAGTGCAAATAAGGAATACCTCTTGTGCGAGAAATAATTTTGATAGACCGGCGTCGAATTGTGTAATCGTTAGCTCTAAGACTAGCAAATGAAACTGGGAGCAGTAGAGAAGATGAGTAACAACAAAAGAAAATATAAATTGGGTTAGTAAATACAATGGCACTTTCAAAGAACACAAGCAGGTAATAACGAAACACAACTATCAAATATTTACAAAAGTAGAACCGCTGGACACAGTCCGTCAGGATCGGGAGCTTTTGATATTTTTAGGCACTTTAGCTATGCACGAACCTGATTAGAATTGACACGTGAAATTTCACGATGGTCAACTGATTAGAAATAGGGATGCGATACTTCAGTTTCAGTCGACGTGGAAAACATGCAGTTCAGTTCATCTGATGTGGGTTGGGGCCCGCGTAGTCTGACTTTTGTTTCCCAATTTTTTTCATAGCGCTCCAGATTTGCTTGCAATTTCGGTCTCAAAGACAGGTTTCGGTGTAGAGTTTGTCAAGATTTTCGATCTCATTCTTGATCAGTACTGACGTTCGTTTAACCAAAGGTCGATCTTGGTTTTTATATGTCCATTCCTTGGTTCTTCTGAGAGTCTTCAAAGTGGGAGAAGAAAATCTGGCGGGACTGATGTATATAGGGGATATGGGGCAGCAGATGTCAAAAAGAAGTTCAACATAGCTCGTGAGATGTTAATACTCGATCGAGACACTGGGATCAAAGAACTGATCGAAATGTGTACCAGAGATCATTTCTCTCAGTGATGCCAAGTGGACCGGGTCACACAACCCATGAACAATCTTCTGGCTCGAAAGAACAGACTTTTGGTAAGTTATTGGTGATACAATGATCGCAATTTGCCGGACGGGCTCATCTTCACACAGAAAACAGGTCAGGATCGTTCGAAAACATGAGATCAAGCCGCGCGTTTCCTCTTGTGGAAAAACTCACAATATTGTGGAGATAGAGACATGTCAAGAAATGAATACCTGCATGGTTAAAATCGCCACTAACAATACAAAGAGAGCGTTCCGTGTGGTTAGAAATTTCGGATATAGAGACATCTGCAAACGTCTGTACATCAGAAGTTGTTCTGGCAGGTGCGATGAAAATGTTTGATGTCACAATGGAACGATATTAACTGAGGAAACTAGGTTTACATTCGACCGAATGACATGAGACATATCATACCTTGTAAGTGAAGGTCATCTTTGTGGACTTACACCAAGACGACTTCGTGTAGGTTATTATACCACCGCCGCGATTTCGCAGTAAACAGTCTGTATTCAAACGATGCATGTTAAATAGATCCAGTTCAACCAAAGAGTCGTTGATGTCAGGATGTAACCACGTTTCTTGCAACATAACTATCCCCAAAGCATGGTATTTTTTCGCCCTTATCATTTTCGTGAACTCACTCATTGTACCAAATAGTGATCATACGTTTGATGAACAAATGGCAGGGATAGACATTTTCTGAGGTATTGTGTTACGTAAGGCTACTTGCTTGATGTTTTCTGAGGAAACCTGATTCAGACGGTCTGCATCTTTTGTATCTATGTTTAACTTGACGGCGTAACTAATGGAAAATGCCACTTTTGCGCGATATTACATAATGTTGCAAATCCCTAAAGATTCTGTGACGTGCATAATCATTAAAGCGATGAAAGAAAACTTAATTCGAATGATTAAATCCAATGTGTGACGTAAAAGTTGATAAATTGTTCACTGGAGCACAAAAATGTAGTGCGGCCGAAATGTGAAGGCCCCACCGTCGGAAAACGTATACGGAAAAACTATGGAGATTGTCCCTCGGTCTGAGTCAAAACAGCACACCGACGTTCCATCAGCACTGGCGGTCTTCCAAACTGCAATGAAACGTTTAACTTCAAACCTGGCAATTCTGGTGCGGCAGCAGTTTACCCGAACTGCCTGCTGTTGTTCACTCATCTGATGAGATACCCAGTCTAAGCAAAACATCCTGATGCCAATTTATTTCATTAGTGTATTACGGATGGAACCCTTTGAAATACTGATGGATTTCGTCAGGTCTTTGAATGTCATTCACTCATCCTCTACCACAATCGGTTGCACAGCACAAATTTTGTTCGGTTTTTTGGTCTGCATATTGAAATAAAAACATGAGTTGTGCCTACTTGTCGATCATACATTTCAGGAAAGATTAAAACAAAACATTACAGTCCACAATCACATGCAATTAGGGCGAATGAGGATATAGAAACTGTACATTCATCAATCATTGTATAGTGGCTTATCCGAAAACATACAAACGAACAAATATGAATGAGTAGGAAAAAA
>UZAN01053487.1:0-16479 GCA_900618425.1 Echinostoma caproni
CCCCCCCGCCTCCCCGCGCCCCGAAACTGCTCTCCTCCTCCACCTCCACGGTTGTTTTGCATGTACTTCTGATTGGACTTCAACGGAACATTGGTATAGGCATGTTACGCGGATTAGAAAGACAATCGGTAACGGGTTAAGAACGGTTCCGTCAATCCAACTGTGTTTACAGCATGATCAACGTAACACATGCCAACCGATAATCCTAGTGCGCTTGTGTGCGATAATCTCAGAGGTCAAAAATGATGTACTCGACAATTCTGAACAAACTGAGTGGACAAGTATGCCACTATAACACACCAAATGGAATCAATCCCACATCATATTGACTATTCAATCACATTTCTTTGAAACAAAATCAAAGATATTAGGAGCAAGAAGCGAGCAATGCCTGCGCATTATAACTACGTTGTGTAATCGCAGCAGCATATGAAGTATATTGAAATTCAGATTAGATTCGAAGGGACGGGAAAAAACATGTTACTTAATGGACGGTTCGGGCCACGAGACTACTATCTGGCAGTTTGCATTCACATGCCCCGAATTATCCACCTCCATCGCAGTCTGATAATGGGATACGAATTCCTATGCTTTGTATGGATCGCTTTTATATTCAGGCTTGTGCATCCCGGAGTGACAGGACGCTGTCCTTGTGCATTCAGGTGAACGATCACAAATTGACCTGATTAATCTGGATTGTTTTTATCACAATTTTGCAATGAATGACCAAATTTCAAAGGGGAAATTCGTCGTGTATATGGCAAATGAACCGCGAACTGAAAAGCTAGGAGGCACTAGAAAGCTGTTTCGATCTGGTTGGGTCTCATCAGCAATGCGAATCCATCGACCCAACTGGGCACCGAACCCGAGACATCATGAGCAGAACGCAAATATACAACCCACTCGGCCACCGGGTAGCTGATCAGACCGTTTTCATTTTTCCATTTACACGATATAGCGAAACCCATCTTTGCGAGCTTGTTGCAGGCCACAGACCTCCCTCATCTCAGCAGTAGCCTCCGGGGTTATGACTCGTTACTGACATAGAATGACTAAATATTTGTCAAAAACATTTTCATGAGAGCAAAAGGGAGCATCATGATCACAGGATGTGTTGAATTCAAATATTTCGCGGTGATCTCATCAGATGTGTACATACACTCAGATCACGTTTGGTTAAAAGAGTGACAGGTTTGAGGACAGGCGAACACACACCGGGAAGAGAAATCAATCAATACGAAGGCCAAAGGTCACTAATATGAACCGGATTGGGCATAGGGGCAGGGAGTGGAATCACTGCCGGGTGCGGGGAGGAGAAGGACAGTGATACCTACCAGGGCAGCCCGAGGCTAGCCACGAATTCGATTTGTATACATAAATCCGGCTTATAACGTAGAATGGCAGCCGTTTCAGCGAACCGTAGTAGACGGCTACCTTTCTAGCGGATCAAGACACGAAAGGCCTTCGAAGTGGAGCTCTCCAATCGCCTGTCAGTTCAGCCACCAGTAGAACGACTCAATGAACACTGGAAGCAAATCAAGGAAGCAATGCAAATATCATTAAAAACAACGTCGGACCCTGGTATTGGTTCAAAATACAAACGATGGATCTCGTCGACCTCGGCTGCCCTGCTGGACGCCCGCAGAACCCTGCCTCCGGATGCCACATACGACACAGCGCGCAAATCCCTTAAACACCAGCTCATCAAGAGTCTGAGGAATGACCGCGAGAAGTGGTGGGTAGAGAAATGTGGAGAGATGGAGAGGGCTGCGGCTATCAGCAATGGTCGCAATCTTTTCCGTCTAATTAGGAATACAGACCACAGGGAAGTAGGCGTAAGTGAGATAATTAATGAATCTGATGGCACACTGGTTCACGATCAGCAACGCCGTCTTGATCGATGGGCTGAACACTTCAAGGCTCAGTTCAACTGGCCCCCATCGACATCTGATCTTTCACCCTCCACCTTGACTGGGAAAATACTGCCAGTTGATGCTAGTCCTCCATCTGAAATGGAGGTTACCCGAGAAATAATTTATCTCAAAACGCATACGGCTTCCGGTCCCGACGGGCTGTCCCCATTGGTTTTCAAGGATGGAGGTTCAGCCTTGGTTTTAGAGTTACCAAAACTCCTGGGCTCGGTTTAGGAGAGGGAAGAGGTTCCAGATGAATGGTGTGAATCGGTACTCATACAGATTTACAAGAAAGGTAACAGGTCCTCCTGTGAAAACCATAGAGCAATTAGTTTTTAATCAACATTGCCCCTAAACTTCTCGCGGGCGTCATACTCCGTCGAGTGTCTGCCGCACGCGAACGGTGCACACGTGAGAACCAGGCTGGTTTTAGACCTGGTCGAGGCTGTATTGACCACATCTTCACACTCCGTCAAGTTCTGGAGCATCGACATTCCTTTCGTAGACCCACCATCTCCGTTATCCTAGATTTGAAAGCGGCTTTCGACTCAGTCAATCGCTCTAAACTCTGGCGCTGTTTTTCCCTGAATGGTGTGCCCGAGAAGTTGATTTCAGCATTACGATCGCTTTATATTAGTAGCCGAAGTCGAGTCCAGGCTTACGGCACTTTTTCGCCCGAGTTCACCACGGAAAGTGGTGTTCGACAGGGTTGCCCTCTCTCTTCGTTTCTATTCAACTTTGTTATAGATTTGATTATGGAAAGAGCCCTATCCTCGTACCGGGATAGTGGCATCGATTTACTCCCAGCTAGCGGACTGTTTGGTCTAGAGTATGCAGACGACATTGCACTACTAAGTGAAGATGCAGGTAAGTTGCAAGCTTTTTTGGACAGCTTGAATGCCAGTGTAGCCATGTACGGTATGCGTTTTGCACCTTCAAAGTGCAAAATGTTACTACAAGACTGAGTCCGTCCAGCACCCAGCCTCACTCTAACTGGAGAAGTAATAGAGCAAGTGGATAAGTTTTGTTATTTAGGCATCTACATCTCACCCGGTGGACGCATCACGGATGAAGTGTCAGCTCGCATACAGAAGGCTAGGTTGGCATTTGCAAACTTGAGACATCTGTGGCGCCGTCGCGACATCCGGCTGTCTGTAAAGGGTCGGGTATATGCCGCAGCAGTTCGGCCAGTTCTGCTATATGGAGCACAAACTTGGCAATTAAGAAAACAGGACAAAGATAGACTCGGTTTTCGAACACCGCAGTCTACGCAGCATTGCACGAATCTAGTGGGGCAGCCGGACGTGCAATGTTGAGGTTAGGGGCAGAGTTTGTGTATCCGCGGTCGCCCACTGGAGCAAGCGGTCGACCTCTATAGATTACGTTGTTTGGGGTATGTGGTACGCATGTCACCCGATCGGTTGCCACGGCGAGCAATGTACGCCGAGGCAAGTAGTGGGTGGAAGGAAGTCAAGGGTGGCCAAGCTAAGACCTGGCACGAGGGTATAAAAACTCTGACCAGGGGACTGGGTCACATATGTCCCGTTATGCTTCCTGGCTGGGAACCTCGGGATGATCTAACCCGATGGTTAGAAACACTGAATGATATGGCTGTGTGTCGTATCAGTGGAGTTCTTGCATCTTCTCAATTTCTTTGCAGCCATAGTTTACTGGAGTTCTCAATTTTCTCTTCGACTCTACCTTCAAATTTCCTGTTCTTCTACTAGTATTCATCCAAATGGGCAACCAAAAGACATCAACCAAAACCGACGCACGAAAGTACGTGGTTAATGGTTGTTCAAACTGAACTGTATGGGAGAAATCGGTGTACAGACTGTCTGAAAATGGACGCCAGATATTCACCCATTTAGTCGACCAGTTAAGCGAATTGCGGTCATACCACAAAGCATACACGAAATTATCAGTAAATTCCATGTCATAACTCGCATAATTTGTCACTGACAATTCTGGTTCTGCCACGTGAAAATGACTGCATCACCATGCCAGCTGATGCTAGTCCTCCATCTGAAATGGAGGGTACCCGAGAAATAATTTATCTCAAAACGCATATTCCTGTATTCAATACAATTCTGATTACTACAATCTACCCGTTCTGTTTTATTGTGAGATTGTTTTTGTGGGTCCCCTTCTCCGATGATAGAGTTGACCGACACCGATCAGATCAAACTCGCATCCTGACCACAGCCGTTCACTTAAATCCACCCCGATGAAAACATTCACTTCCCCAAGACCCTCTTGCAGCCTTGAGTTTATATAAATGCTGCTGTCCACGAAAGACCCTAATCGCAAGTTTCACCGTAATACGACCAGTTTAACTAGCGATTTGTTATTTCTCTTCATGTTCAAAATGACATGATATAGAATGTAATGTATTACCCAGTTGGTGAATTGCCGGAGGTTATCTAGTTCGATATACTGTGTTATTAATCAGACGGAAGTACCAGCCAGTTGATCTTTCACTACTGATTGATTTTCTGTCATTAAAATATGTACATTATACTTATTCCCAAGGCAAATGCACTGTGCGCTCGCTTACAAGTGGGAAACAATGAACAATGATGTTCAGTCATACTCAACCATTTAAGTAATGCAGAACGCACGTACACATACACACATATACAACGGACAAGCATTTCACTACATTGAATTGGTTTCTCTCCTTAGGAGGCCTTCTGTACAAAAGTGCGCATTGATATTTCAACTATTTTGCGCATCACTTGACAGATCACCTCAGACCCGCTATGGGTGGTATTCGGTGTGAACATGAAACTTCGACTGGGAACACAGGCACAGACAGAGCAGATAAGCTTACAGTTTACTGTGGCACGCCCTCTTCCCCGTTGAGACAAATTGTAATAATCGAATAGGAACCGGAATTGAACAGCGCGAACTTGAACTCGGACTGAAAACCCACTGAATTACGCAACGCAAGGTAAAACCAAGACGAGCTGTGGATACAGATGATCCTATTGAGAAAAGCACGCAAATATATATCACATGCGACCAACAGTTATTGGTCGGTTCCTGGACGTCCAATCGGCGACAGTGTGGTTTATTATTATACCTTCATGTATTCGGCCAATCTGGTTGATGCCAATCGGGACCACAGGATTGGTCGGTTATTCTATTCTTGATTGGTTAGCCGGAAGCTGTACCGCGGTGCGTGAGTATTCGTTGCACGATCATCACACTAATCGACTACAGACATCACGGTAATTGTGCTTTTAACGATTTGCCACACTGAATTCATTCTATGTGGTTGCTTTGTGCTATCGAACGTACTCCAAGCCTAATTCTCCGCAATGGTCGACGATTTAATAATCCACCCATGGATTCTTTTGTGCGGTTGCACACAAAAGGCTCGTATGTCTTGATCAGATCTCCGTACTATTTGATCCACTATTTTGTATGCTTGCCTAATGACTTTAGGAGTGGACTTATACCACATGACGTTGGTACTGAAACGTTTTTGGTTGGGACTGTTGGGATGAGCGACAGAGCTTCGCATTTTTCCGCCAAATGTCGCAGAGCCGTCAGATGAGGAAGACTGTGGAACAGATCGAACAAAGCAGAAAACTCGTCGCACGCGACGGAAGCGATGATGGTAACCAAACAAAGGAATAAGTGAATAAGCTGGAAAAAATAAAAACACAAACTAGCAAATAATTGATTATTGATTGTACATTCCACTTGGGTTGACCTTGTCAAGTGTCACTGTGATCCACATCCTATGGAATTTACGCATATCGACAGGCAAAAGCGTTGTTAAGTTGAGTCAATGATGCGTAAAGCAACTGATCCCACTTTGAAGTTTCTAAGTTTTCAGATAGATATCGCAAGTTGATGTTCACTTCGCGTGATGATAGCTGAATGGCGTTTGCATTCTGATTTAAAGTAAATAGAAGGGAATGTGTTGGATTTTCAGGACACGTACGCCCCACTCTTTCGTGCAAATAAGCCTCTAAAATGTCGTTTACACCGAACACCGAAAAATTCTAATTATTCTTTCTGGTTAGTATTATTATTATTAGCATAGTTATTAGTGTAATTCACTTTACATTGCAACCCTGTGAATAGTTGCATTTTATTTCAAATAACAGAGTAAAATCCAATCTATTTGCGATGCTGTATTTCTACAAACAACTAAATACTTTCAGCATGGTTCCACCACACAGTTGCTGGACAAACATGCAAACCACGAGGTGGATATGATGAGTAGTTTAACAGGAATAGATAATACCCGGGTAAATGACAAAATAATTTAAACATTATCGGTCAGGACCGATGAGAAGAACACGTCAGGTTAGTTTCATTGGAACCGCCCCTCATAACAGGACTGAAAACAGAACAGAGAACATCGAACTATTCTGTGTGAAGTGCAACCATAGTTCTTCCAATTGCCGACCTTTGTGCATTTACAGTGAAATAAAACCACTCCATATTCGCTAACTGAATCTACAATCATACCAGTCTCTATGCAAGAGATTCGACGGACAGCTTATAGTCTGTCCTAAGCTTAACTCGACATCTAGTGTTTGTTACTCTCAAACGAAATGTCCCACTTTTGATTAGAATTTATATTACATGTTTTTTAGAAATTAGTACAGTTATCCATTTGTCTGAGGTTGCTTTTGTAAATACTATTCGCTGATCTACTCTTTTGTCCTTATCAATCAATATTATGTACAGTGATTATAAGTGGAGGTCTAAATCAACATCTTAATTACAGACTAATTGCAGGTTAAAACCGCCATGTTCGGATCCTAGTGGATCAGGACCAAACCACCGGCTTCCCAGAACTATGCTATACAGTAGAACCAGGTTTGTTTTAGCCACAACGTGAATACCAAAACACAAGATTTCGGTGACAACGTTTCGACCTTCTTGGANTCCAAGAAGGTCGAAACGTTGTCACCGAAATCTTGTGTTTTGGTATTCACGTTGTGGCTAAAACAAACCTGATTCTATTGCTACCATGAGCACAACGCCCAAATGTTTTGAAATGATCCGGAACACCTATGCATTGTTAATTGTTTATGCTATACAGTGTTTCTGCTGACAGTGATTCATCAGTTCACAGCAAACATTGAACGGCATTCGAACAACACAACCCTAATTCAGTGAAGATATTCCGTTATTGATACCAATGGTCCGTTTCATGACGAAATCATGAACAAATCTTAAGCAACAGGTATGTCCCACTTGAGAAAGGCACCGAAGCATTGCAGTAGTCGGTCCAAAAGCCCCATCACCGATGCCGATTCAATAAACAATACTCGCGAGGTACAACTGGGTGTACAGGCATAAATAAATTCATGTTGTAAATAAATTGTTTAGATAATAAATGTCCACAATGGAAGTCATACTCACCAGATATAACAATAATAAATTACAACTAAAGATTGAGTGATGCTAAACCATACTTCTGCCATGAAGTAAAGGTCAAATAACTCAGGAGGTATGCCTGCAATTTATCGCAAATTGCAGTGAATCGCCTGAAACTGGAAGTTTTATCACTTGGTTTCAACTTGTATACCTGTTACGAAGCCTACGAGTTTCGAAGTAGATTCAGAGCTTGAGTACCTTGAAGACCAATTAAAAAAGATTACCACCATGTACGACTGAATCAAGTTGTGGGCTAAAAGCTAGACTAGTAGATTTGACTCATGAAAACATATACACAGAAACCAATGAAAACTAAGCGCGCACCACGAGCACCAACAAGGAGTGAGCACTCTTTTGTCAGTCATCATCTATGTTCGTATACCGATGAAAACAATGGATTGTGTTTCCAACACTTGTTCACAATGCTGACCATTGTGCTTATTGATTGTTTCCCTTGAAGTTTCTGGCCAAATCAGTCCATTGCAAAATAATTCAGCTAGATATTTTCAGTGAACTACCTCCGATTTGAGTTTTCTCGCCGTCATTTGTAACTAGGGTATTTTCATTATGGATTCATTTACGGACGTTCCCCTCTTGCTTGTGCGTGCATACCCCTCCCCTCCAGCACCTCAATGGGGAGATAATTGATTACGTTTTGGTGACTTATTTGGTTTAAATGGTGCATTTGGAGTCATTTCGGGGTCACTCAATATCTACAGTTCTGCTTTATAACTGCAAAACTTAGTTCCACATTATGCCTGTATAAGTTGATATCACGCACCGAGAAGGAGATGGATAGGTGAATACCACAAGCTATCACGTGACCTAACAGGTAAAAGAAAACATTTATCGCTTTTGTACCATGACTTCTCAACCGTTTTTATGCACAAAACTGTTCTAACATTGATGTGTCCGTTACATAAGAGTGGAATGCGTCACATAAACACTTATGAAACAAGATTTAGTGAACATTCGTATGCATAAAATCATCAGTTAGTAATCTTCTCCTTTGTTGCCTACCGANNNNACTCGTTTTCTCTCTCTCATAGGCTTTGTTCGTGCAACCTCAATGAATAAGCAGCTCTTTGTCAATACACAGCGATCATAATAATCGGATCGGTCCAGACTGAAGGATGATGTGTATGACCGCTAACAACCCAAGAGAAAACCAGGTTTCCCATTTGAAATTCTGTTTAAATGAAAATCGCTTACTTAAAACTTACCAACGAATCTAAGGGGAATCAGACAGAAGAACTGCCAAGGACATACGGTGCCGTTTGCACCAATTTACTGTTCCCAATGATCATGCAGAGATCCTTACAAACAAAAATATCTAACAGCAAGACCCAATGGAGACTGAGCTTCACATTCGAAGTGGACTGTTTGCTACGGACGGCCAGTTTAGATACCGTCAAATTCCTTCCCGTTTGTGGCAGTGGTCACCGGCTCAATCGGGTTTCGAGGTGTTCGGGGCACCTTGGACGTTTGACCCCGTCCAAAGGGCGTATAATCCGATCACCTGGGCACGGGCTTCCAATGGATTGCGGTTTTCACACACCGCCCTGCTACTTTGCGAGTCAGGCTTTGGGTAGCCAAAGGTTCCGGTTGTGGATCCGTCAAGACAATTCGCCTGCCTTGGCCTGGGCAACCTGGCATTATGCAGCCCACATGCAAATCGTGGAATGTTTTTTTTTTATAAAGATTATTGTACCATGATTTGTTTGGTATACATTCTGGCTTCAGATGTGTGTGAAATTTATATATATATATATCTTTTTATATCGCTGAGAAGGAACAGGTAACTTTTATTTGAATGAACCAGTATGGATGCGTGAGCTTATATTAATACCGCACGTTGATTTGTTAAGCAATAGTCGATCGGTTAGAAAGTTGGCTAGGCTCCAACTAGTTGACTAATCCGGAGCTCTGTATTCGTCGCGTGGAATTATATCTCGCGCACAATTTATTTTTTTCAACCCTAATAAAAATGCAGAGAGACAAGTGGTCGTATATCTAGATAGATTTGACTTGAAAAAATTTGGCTCACAAGTAAGCTGACAGTATCGATGAATGTGAACCACAACTTCAAGATCAATTCAGTATTGTTCTAGTGGGGTGATCGTGTAACGAGTACGCACGCACCGCGGTACAGTTTCCAGGTAACCAATCAAGAAGCGGGATAACCGACCAACCCTGTGGTCTCAATTGGCATCATCCGGATTGGCTGAGTGCAAGAAGGCAAACAGATAAACCATATCCTTGTCGATTGGACATTCAAGAATCGACCAATGATTGTTTGTTGTTTGTAATATATATTTCCATGATTTTCTGAATAGAATTAACTGTATCCACAGCCCGTCTTGGTTCTACCTGACTTTGCCCTATTCAGTGGGTTTTCAGTCCGATACCGAGTTCGCGCTATTCGATTTCGATTCCCATTCTGAATACTACAACTAGGTTCTTTATTTCAGTGGGTTACAGCGAAACCATTTAATAACTTAGGTGGTGTTATTCCTAAATTGCCTAATTTATCTCTTGTGAAATGAGAAAGTATTCTTTTCTGACCGTACTTTTATGGGAGAGTTGTAGAGAAATTCCAAAGAATACGTTCGTTGTTCAAAACACTCTGCGACTCACAGAAAAATGCATGATACGATCATTGGTTTTGTAGATTTTGGTTCAGCAGGAATCAGTCTAGATGGATTTATTTATAGAACTCTTCAATACGTTGTGTACAGTGTGTGGCATAAGTGAAAGTTCGACGTATCTACCTACTAACTGATTACTTGTCCATCGTTGTTACGAACCAGTGAGGTTTACACATCGACCTTAGTTCTAACATGTATATACCGTGGAAAGGGTAAGATAATTTAATTCAATCAAAATCATCTTTTGACATTGGATGTTTTAAATATTTTTTTCCTTTTTTTCGCCTAAATTAGTTGTAAATAACTACATCACCATCACTACCACCACCACCACCAATGTCTGGGTGCCTGGGTGTGTTTGATTTTGTTGCCAATAGCATTGTCAAGCTTTAGAGTAGAAAAAACGTAGAAACATCTCAAATGTTTCGTTTTTATAAGGTCGACGTAAAAGACCGATCTTGTGACAAATGGGTAAAAAAATTGCAATTGTTCCTAGTAATATTACGGTTTTTATTACTTGATCTTGGTACTGTTGTTCCTCAAGCAGTGACGCCTGGCGTTAGATTGTTCTTTTACTTTCACTATTTCATTGTGAACTTATCGTCCCCAAACGTGATGAAAGTACGGGAATGAGAATGTTGGAAAAAAGAACATACTGACAATCAACTTACCAAACTTGATCAGCAGTTGAATGCCGAGATCACCATCCTGTTTGTGACCGAGAAATTAGTTTACGGATTAGAAATATCAGTGTGAATGAAGTATAGCAAAACAGGAGGAAACCAGTGCAACGGTTTAATTTAAAGTCGTAATCGCGTTGACGCTAAAACAAGCCACCCTTCCCTTGTAAAACGCAGTCGTATTTCAGGGCCCCCTATTCTGGGTGATCATTTTGTGTTTTAAGTCAAGTCAGTAGTAGCTTTATGCACCCGGATGGGTATACTTTCAGCAATTACGCCATATTTGTGGATTCAAATTTACAAAATCATTACATAATGAAACTGAAAACAATGAGGTGTTTGTCAATGAAGCAAGCAGTTGCGCAATTCTGTGGAAATTTTTCCTTATCTATAAGTAGACGTGCTAGATATGGCAGGACAGAATTACGATAAACAGAGGCACGTGCAAATAAAAGTTTAAATCTTGAGCGTGTGGAGGATGTAGACGCAGCTTTTGAAAATTCATTGTGTGGGTGGTGAGTGTCTGAGAGTATTTTGGCGGTGAAACTTTCACATGCTTGTAGGCGTCTGTCAACGATAGAATCGGCGAGTTTATCCCTGACAATGCCACTACATTTAGAGATGTGTTTCAGAGATCTCTCCAGTATGTTGAAGAAAGATTTTTATTTACAAGTCTTTCTTCAACATACCCGGAAAAATTACTGGGGAGCAATACAACCAGTGGGATAGCACACATGCATTCACAAATCTAACAATCAGCTTGTGGGGAACAGAAAGTAATCTCAATCGGAGTGAGGAATATGAAAGCTTTCTAACTTTACAGAATGTGCGTTGAACGTGCAGTGACCATGATAAACTGTGTGATAGGGTGACGCCAAGGTATTTTACTATTTTTTTGATTTCGGTACGGGTTGTTGATATGCAGAGTGGGTGCGGAAACTATCTGTAAGGGCTGAATATGGTTCATCGACCAAGAGGGAAAACACAACGTCCTGACATTTAGGGGCATTCAATGAGAGGGAACGGGACAAGGACCAAATGATAACGTCATTCAGCTTGCTTTGAATTTCGGAAGCCTCTTCAGGGGTGGGTGCTTTGCAACCTATAACAACGTCATCAGCGTATTTACAGCCAATGAATGCAGGAGAAATGGGAAATTGTTTGACATACATAGAAAAGAAATATGGGGAAAATATTGTACCTTGCAGGATACCAGAAGAAACTGGGCGAGTGGAGGACTTTTTGCCGTTGAGACATGTAAACTGCCTTCTATCTGTGAAAAAATCACAGTTCAGTCTGCTAATGTTTGAATTTACATCACTTTCAGAATCAGGTTGAGCAATACTAATCGATCAAGACTGCTGAAAGCGTTTTTGTAGTCTAAGAACATCATTCTGACGGTCTTAGTTTTCTTATATAGTGCCGAGATTATTGAATGAACAAGATACGCAACGGCATCAAGCGTCGACCGCGAGGAGCGATATGCAAATTGAAATATGCCATCTTCGTCAGACTCAGTGGCAACCCACGGTAATAAGCATCTCTCAAATAATTTGAGCATGATTGATGTGCAGGCGATGGGACGATATTTCCCAGCTTCCTTTTTTGGAGCGGCAGTTATCTTGGCCAGTCTCCAAATATCAGGGATTTTTCCGCTTGTAAGACAGTCATTGAATATTTTTGACAATGGGGCTGAAAGGCTGTCCGCACACACTTTGAGTACTACCGGTGATAGTTCATCAGGGCCCTATGCTTTATTCAACTTAGTTTTCAGTAGCTGTTTCAGGACTGTGGCGGGTTCGATAGTTGGTGTTGGCATAGAGTTGACTGAGTCTGGCAGGGCAGTGCACCGTGAAACTGGACTAAACTCGACAGTTTCCTTTTTGTGTTTATGGATACTGTCACACAATTGGTTGATAGCTCTCCACATACCACGACAACTAGAGTTTCCCAGGATAGTACAGTTTCTCCAACCGATTTATTATTTATTATTTTTTTATTTTGATCGAAATTGTTAGCCGCTAGACATGGATTCTTTGTCCTTGTTTATAGGCTTGTGTTTGTGAATTGCTACCACAAAAACGAATGGGAAAAGACCGAAATTGTAAACCGACTGAGATCACATAATTGAAATAGAATTCGTCGTAACGAATCTTTAAGCTATAAAATCAAAGCGAATGTTCTCAAAAATATTCTCAGTGTTAAGTTACCTCCATCAAAAACTGGTATTTCAAAGGAAAGTGTAAAAAGTCTCTTGACAACACTGATTTTGCAGCACATAGAAGCGCTTTGTAATATGTATTGAACAATTAGGAAAAAGGGGAAATACGCGAGAACGTTCCCCATTGATGTTGCAGTAGTCAGACAGGCGATCAATAAGAATATCGATCAACCAGTCCATTACCCGAACACGAGACTGTACAAACCAGTCTGGTAATGAAGTTGAGAGATCTATGCAGCGCACGGCGCATGAGGAACATACCGAAACGACACTAATCGCATTCACCGTCGTTAATCCAGTTGGAGTCGTAGAAATCACATCTCGAGAATTGAGGGCTTTTTAAAATTTTACTTCCTCGCCAAACTATTAGCCAATCCTTTTTAACTGGGGTTCTAGTTTCCGCATAGTTACTAATAACTGATGATTTCAGCTCTGGATAACAAACAGAAGGGAATGGAAACATCACCAGAATATTCTCACTCGCATCTCAGGAAGTTATTTTTAAAACCAGCCAACCGAGAATGAAAGTAACAAGACATCTTCATTATGCAAATTCATCCCTGTGTTTCAGGGCAATTTTGTTCAAACATTCCCTAACTAATAGTATAATAGTACTAATGGTATACAAAAATGGAAAAATGGAATTGTTCAATTATACTTCGGCATAGAATAATTATAAAACAACTGTAACAACATTTCCACAGATTCAGAAACAATGATAATGAATAATTTGATAAGAATATATATTCAATTATTTTTGAAAACATTTTTGACAAAAACAGACCGCCATTTATTAAAACCATTCATTTACGACTTGTGCATAAGCTCCTTTGATCCCATTTCGTCAGGTGGGATAAATTGCACTTTTAAATTCATTCACATAAGGTCACAATCTAGAGTACAAATACAAGTGCCAAATGAAATTGCTTCAGAGTGCAAGTTATTTTCCATGTTGGAAACAACTCCCACCAAGCTACAAGACGAGACTCACATAGTTTTTGAGTACGCCTTAATATGTATTTAAGAGCATTGTGTAGTTTGATGTTAAATGAGGAAACGAATCGTTTCGATAAAACCGATCCCCAGCCTGTTCACGTGTTTGTTTGTTTTCAAGTCCCCGAAGCACAAAATGTCTTCCGAAAGAGATTGTGCCTTTGAACTCCGTCCGGTAAACTTTAACAAGATATTCACATTCGTTTCGTTCGCGTGTGAACAATGCTCAGCTCAAGGAGATCGGATCTTAATAGAAGAACAAACGTTTCACCCGGAACGGTACAGATGTGTTTACTTAGGGTATTCAAGGTATGCGCTGCAGTTTACGTCCATTCACCAAGCATGTATTACAACTTCTAAAAGCAGTTTATCATCAGTCCGTCAGTTTGGAGATTTAAATTGATTTTCACGACCAACATTCAGGAATACAACTGGAACAGGGGCGAGGAATTCAATTTATGAGATTTTGGCTGAAGCCAACAAATAAGCAAACTTTATCAGAACGTGATCGAATACGCTTGTCACTGTTCGGGGGAACTGGTTTGTTTAGAATGTGTAACTCACTTTTAAACACCTGTGATTGTTTCTTCTTCTTATTATTATTAGCGGTAGCAGTATAATCATTATTGTCCTCATCATAAAACACGTAGAAATTGCCAGAGATCCTGTGGATTTGAATAAACCAAGGGGTTGATGGCAAGGGTTGGTTGCGGATGATGATGTTTGATTTTTCCCTAGTGTCCAGATTCGTTTACGAAGCAGTAATCTTCACTTGGTCCAAAGTTTTAAGCGTGATAACTCCTTAAAATCACGGAATACATTTGATCTGATCAGGCTCAATGGAACACCGTTTATTCGCGCTCGGAACCGCTCAGCTATCCTGTTTTTACCTCATATTGTTTGCGTACATTCGGAAAGGAACCACGGGATAAGCATGTCCAAGCATATCTTTTTTCAAGTCGAAAGCTTAGACAGGCGATGCATGACTAAATCAAGTTTCATCCAACTTGTTTCCGTTTTTGTTCTCTAGTCTCATCTGAATGCAGTAATATACATATGTGCCACTAAACACGGAATCTTTGTAAATTATATTTATTTCGTTTATATGAGCAATTATGTGATCCCGCTATTAGAAACCTCTTGTAGATTATCACATATCCTTTCGAGTTTTTTGGTATAGACCGTTCTCTCCTCCTCTTCCATCTTCCCCTGCTCCTCTCCAGCCACGCACTTGAATCACACACACACACACACACACACACACACACACAANTTAAAAACTCGACCTAATGACCAGCTTTTGTTCACATGTGCGCTCTTACTTCGTCCGCGACTGAAACGGTACTTTAAAACGCGAAGTGATGAGCCACCACGACTAACGGTAAGTAGGGGATCATGTTGAATTCGTTCAGAAAAACCACACCTGATGAGCCGGATCAGTCAGCTGATTGTCGTCAAAAACCTTCCACAACACAGTTGTCGTCCAAGAAAGTCGGATTCACATTTAACTTATTGAACAACAATCTCACCGGATGTTGTTCATATCCATGAAGATTCGCTGGAGTAGGATGCAAAGTGGTGTCCCCAGATTCGGTTCAGGCTGTTGTACCACCGATTGGAGGGAAGAAATTTTTGTTGAAGAGAACTGAAAGCAGATCATGTCCATGATCAGAAGATTGGATCTCCTAAGGTATGTTTATCTATCAACTTAAACAAATGAAACTCTGCTAATAAGTGATAATGAACGCCGGAGATTGCCTGCAGTGCTCGTGTTCTCCACTGGGGCTGACTAAGAGAGTTACTGGGCATAGATTGTCACAAAAATGGAAACAGTGTAAGGTACCGGTGATTTGGGCTAACAGAGGTTGTCGATAGGAGTCACGTCTAAGTGATGCAATTGATAATCTCATACCAGAAAAATCAATAAAATGAAATTACGAGATGCGAATTTCGATCTACTGCTCAACTAACTTTGAGTTCATCCGACGGACCTAACAGCCTCAGCCCATTCAGAACTGTTCGAAACAAGCTGCTATCGGCTGATGGTAACTGATAGGTCGGTGTCTAGGCCAAGGTTGAGTGACGTGCCAAGTCAGAAGACGGAATCGATTTAGGTACAATTGTTTACTAACGTCCAATGAATGCAGTACAACAAGTTACATCACAACTGCAGATACAAACCTCAATTCGTGGCGCTCTCACAGGGAGTTTACCGAACAATCAATAGATCAGACCAGATACAGGCAGAAAATACTAGGGCCAAACTAGTGGACAAAACCTTCGATCGCCAAACTAAGCAAACTGGCGGGACGAAGGACTAACACCGAGTAATAAGGGTAGACTAATGACCGACGGTCACCAGGACTATTCAATCACAGTCGGGGCTAGGAAATTTGGGTCCACAGGAAGCAAAGAATGAAGTACAAACTGATACTTAGTCACAAAGGTCAAGTCACAGTTAAACGAGGTATATCATGTGCCAGAGAAAGTGCGTGCGTCGTGTGCGTGTATGTTTGTGCGAGCCTGTGGAGAGGCCATCGAAAGGTCATACGATCAAACATGAACTAGCAGTGGGTGCCGAGATGGGGGAGGCGGGATTCAGGTGGATAAGGAATCGA
>UZAN01053489.1:0-12411 GCA_900618425.1 Echinostoma caproni
TGGAGTAGGCGTTCTCCATTGTCAGTCCTGTTGGTTGGGATTGCATGCGGACCACCAAGTAACCTCTCTGATTCGTCCAGGGATCCCACTTGAGCATTGAAGTCTCCAGCGACCACCACGATGTCCGTTGACCAAGCGCTTTGGAGCAGTAGAGAGAGGTCCTTGTAGAATTCATCCTTTATTTCTGGTGAACGGCAATCTGTCGGCGCATACTCGGATACGACTAATAAGCATCGACGCTTCGTTCTGTAGCTGTTGACGCATACTGAACCGTCCAGACCTACGGCACTTGCTGTAATGGAAACGGGTAAAATAAGTCCCGGGACTTGGAGTGGCGAATCACATGAGGCCCCACCGAGTAAGCTTGGTATTGAACAGGACCGCAGCAAAGCTGCCTAGCTGTGATTCCTACGCCTCTTTTTGGTTGGTTTGGAATCAGTGGTTCTAGCCAAATCCCCTGAGTGAACTGCCAGTGATTCGCCGACCCTGTTATAACTCCGGATGTCGGCTTTTCCTTCTCTCACTTTGGTGGGAAAGCGCCTTCATCCCACGGAGACAGAGTAGGGTTTTATCAGCAGGGGCTATTTACCACGCCTGGCCATATGGGAGCACTTCGCGAGGTGCAAGAAAAGGGTGACCAGCCACAAGCCGAGACACCCATTCCAACCATACTGAGGATTTCGGAAGCGCTATTCTGATCGATTGAGCGGAAAGCTAGGATACGACTTCTGATTGATAGGTTTTAATGGAATACAAACAAGGTGTGAGAGTATGCAATGTGGAACGATTTGCTGAGATACGGAGTACCCAAGAAGTACGTCCTGCTTCTAAAAGCACCGCCATCAGACCTCGGAGAGAGTATATTATATTTTCACACACATCTGAATCCAGATTGCGTGCCAAACAAATCATGGTACAATAATCTTTATGAAAAAGAGAAACGTTCCAGGATTTGCATGTGGGCGGAATACTGCCTGGTTGAGGCAGGTGAATTCTTTTGGGGAATCCACAACCGGAGCCTTTGGCTAGCCAAAGCCTGATCCGCAATACAGCGGGGTGGCATGCGAAAACCGCAACCTATCTTCAACTTTTCCATGGATGATGTTCTACAGAACACGTTACTTAAAGAAACGAACTGTGGCGTCACTCTTCGTCCTGGATACAGCGTAGTAGACTTAAAGTATGCCGATGATATTGCCTAACTCGGTGGCAATGCACCGGCGATTCAAAACGCGATGAATCGTTTGGCACAGGAGGTTGCTCGTTACAGTTTGTCTATTGCACCTTCAAAGTGCAAGGTGTTGCAAGATTGGCAGGAACCTGTTCCTGTACTTTCGTTGGGTAATTACACTCTGGAACCAGTCAATAGCTTTGTCTACCTTGGGAGTTGCATAATGGCTGACGGAGATATGAGCAAGGACATGGCCCAACGCGTAATCAAAACCAGGTAATCGTTTTCCAATCTACGGCGTTTGTGGCACCGGCGCGACATATCCTTTTCACTGAGGGGGCGTGTGTATTGCACAACGGTATGCGCCGTGTTCTGCGGCGGCGAAACTTGGCCTCTCCGAGCAGATCTTGTCCAGCGACTATCGGTCTTCGATAACTGTTGTGTGCACAACATCACCCGTATCTGGTGGAAGCATCGCATGGGTAACGACGGTGTCAAACGACGTTTGTAAAGATCAGATAGTCTTCTGGTGAGCAAAACCACTTCACTACACCGTCTAAGGTGGCTGGTTCCCTATGGATGTCTGAAAAAGTTTCCCATACTGTAAGCTATTTTGGGGCGTTGGTCCAGTCTGGACGAAACAGCGAGGTGGACAGGTTGTGACTTGGCGTAGGGGGTTAAATAGATTGTGCTCGGATTTGACGTCCGTCGTGGCTCCTCGGCTGAGACCCCCAAGGATCCAGCTTGTCATTGGTTTGAGACACGACAGAATGTGGTATCGAACCGAAGTCGGTGGCGAGAATGTACCCTTTCCTGTATTTAATCCCTAAACAAACAAACTGTCAAAATTGCGTACACTAAACACGCAAAAAACGTTTCCATCCCTTAACCAAAATCGATTGTTTTTGTTTTTCCCTTGCTCTAACTCTGTATTTCCCTTTTAATCAAGGGTTGTTTTGACGTCTTATCCATAAATACTGGCGCTATGTATAATATAGTATAATAATATAATATAAGACCATCAGGTCACGGTTGTTGCGGTTAGTAGCATCTAACATCTAAAAAAACATCGATTCATAGCATTGATTCTTCATAGGACTGGCTCTGAAAGAGCTGTCCATCCAATGGTCACCGGTGTTACAAACAAGATTATTGTGACGAAAATACACTTCCTGGGTACAAATATATGAATGAACTGGCAAAAGATTACCGCATGCCTGACGAGCGGCGAGAACCGCGAAACCGGTTGTGTGCTTCCAGAGAAATTTTGTCCAGTTATTCACATACTACTTATTATCATATATATATATATATATATATATCACGCGATAAGCGTGGCTATCAGAATAGTTCATCTCGCGTCATAAATCTAACAGCCCCGTACAATTAAGTATTTTGCTTTTCGTTGTTTTAATTTTTGATGTGAGAAAGTGACGGGGCAACGGGACAGATTGCGTTACGTAAGTGGCGGGATTCACTGGGAAACTAAAATAAAATCATGGCATAAAAGGAAACAGTTCATTTTGTATCGTTAAGTTGACTACGTGTGCTTTTTTCTCTCCAGATCATCATCAATTTTCAAGTTGGCGTTTCCATTCTTATCGAGATATCTGTTTGCCCTATAAATGAGTGACATAAACTTACTGAAACCGGTTGCTGTATTTGAACAACTATTTGAGCGACAAATTCGCCTTGAAGACCGACGGAACCAGGAACACGCTGCGATCAGTGTAGCTGTTAATGTGCTGCAATCGTGTCATGGCTCTTCACTGGTCAAGATTGGCAACACTGAAGTCATTTGCGGTGCCAAGGTGAGTTAGTCCTTTCTCACACACACACAACAGGTGACCATTTCACCGTAGGTCAAAGTTCTCCCGGATGCAGTGGATGCTGGTTCTGTGGTAGCTAATGTGGAACTCACTAGTCTATCCAATCGTACAATTCATCCAAATACCGGCATCACTAAAGAAGCACAGTTTCTATCATCCGCATTGCAACGCTTGATTACGAACTCAGTCTGTCCGGATACGGCCAAAGATTTAAATATTTACTCTGAAACGAGCTCACAACAACCGGTCGGCTCGTATGTGATCAAGCTGGACGCGGTTGTGCTACACGACGATGGTTGTCTTTTAGATGCTTGCACCTCAGCCGCCCTGGCCACCCTACTGTCGTTGTCTTGGCCTCAACTATTCAGCCCCAAAGAAGTGAGTGGTGGTGATGGTGATGCTCGTGAATCAGTCTCCAAACAGTACAGACCGACAGTCCCGACGCGAATGCGAACGCTGTCTGTGTCCGATTGGCCGGTGACATTCAGTTTTTGTTTTGTCCCACTCACCGTGGCCCAACACTGTGGCATCTCTCCCCTGATTTGTCAACCGAGTCGACGTGAATTAACCTTATGGGACACGGATGCCGGACCGGGCTATATTACTGTGAGCAGCCTGAGCAAAAATGTGCTTGAATTGTCCATGACAAATGCATTTCTACCCGGTCTATCATCGAAACTGAAACCTACGGAGCGCTCGTCACAAGTCGATGGTCTATCCCCGTGGAAAGCGCTTCTTGAAGCCAGTTCGGCTTATGCGTTAGAAATGAAAACGGCCATTCAAGATGCTTTAGGAACAGCTTCTATCAAATGATGTTTATAAATATATTTTGTCATTCTCAAAGAATCTCCTTTTATCGGCATTTTCGTGGTTTATTTGTTCGCTCGTTTTAAGCACAATACTTTTTCGGAGTATTTTTTTTTACAATGTATTCTCACCCAGTTCAGATCAGCATGCTTCGTTGACGGGAACCCATGTCGCGTATACTTAGTAGTCGTCTGCCACACCTCGCCCTTTATACAAGTACTGCTTCACTTTTTGGGGGGAAGTCAATTAGAGGACTACAGGTAATGTGAGTCGAGGCACGAAGAATTGCATCCACGGATAAGTGCGGGTCACCTGTCTTTCGGTCCGTGATCCGAAGACCTTGAAATTGTTTGGTTCGAGGCATTGAAGGACAAGACAGCAAACCACCGGCGGTGGTATACTTGTCACTTCTGATCTAGTGTGTGGTGACAACCTGGCCATTCACCTCCGCTTCTCCCAAAACAGGTTTACTCCGCATTCACTCCACGCATTCGTTCTCAATTTGTTTACATTGTGAGTTTGGCAGCGATTGGCGATACTGGTCAGGGATCATTCTCCCTGATCTCACTTTTGTTTGTGAATTTGACAGTTTGCCGAGGATAGGATTCCGTGCATGTAACGTGAATGAATGGTTGCCTCTTTCACGGTATTAGAGATTGCATACATGATTCACAGTGAAGCAGACTACGAACGTTTATGTCTTGTGTTATCTTGCATAAACCCACATTTTGTTCACAAAGGTCAAATCAGCACTAGCGTTTTGGATTGTGACGACCCGCCTCATGTTTTCTTTTTGAAGACAATGTCTCCACAGTATTCATACTGTCTTTTCGGTTTCATGCATTTTGTTCGCATGGGAAAGTCGCATACTTTCTTAGTATCAGAGCACAAAAATCCCTATCAACCGAAATCTCACAGTTCCACATTTCTCTCCCCACCCATCTCAATAGTCACGGGAGCCGCTATTTTGAAGCAATCACTAGCACACATGAAATGGCACCCACTCATGATTGACCACTAGTTCGATTTCCGCCGAAACAGTTCCTCCAGAGATATACTGACTTATATCTCTCACGCCTTGTGCTCTTCGACAAGCAGTTGCGATGGATTGCATTTGNAACCTTAGGTCGAACATGGTACAAGTGTTCGCTGGTGAAATAACCTGCTTCTGCAAATCCTTCGGAAACCACGTTGTGGAACCGCAGTTTCCTCAGCGACCGCTCCCTCACAATTCGGGGCTATTTTATGTATTACTTTGTCTTTCCTGGTCTTCCTCAATTTCCCCTTTGCTCCACATCACTACTCCTATTACTGATTAATGACCTCGTCCACCTCCAACTCTGTGCATGCTTTAACCGATAATGCCACCATTTATTGCTCTTTATCGATCTTCGAAAAAGCTCCTGCAATCTATCAAACACATCGACGAACACCGATTATGCCTGGGGTTCATACAACTGTGCCATTCAGTCTCTCCAAAATTGAAGTTCCTCCCTCACTTTTACATCCTGTGTTCCTAATATTCATTTTTATTGATATACATCTTGATCTCCATACGCAATGATCCGTACCCCGCTTGACCCAGAAAATTAGTCATACGAGGCATTTCTCACCGTGCCGGCTAAAATACGCCCTACTCTTGAATATTGCAGTCACGCTTGAGTTGAACCCTGGTCTACTTCCTACTGTCTCTTCCTGATCATGTTCAGCTCAGCAAATTATCCGTCACATCAGTCGTCCAATACTATAATTCTTCAAAACAACAGAGTGGCGAACAAGCTCGTTTTCAGAGATTCCTATTCATGCCAATGCATCTCAATATGTATCACTACTTGGGAAAATTAAAATAAAATCACAGATTACTAGAAACGATTTTATCGTGAGAGACCGGAAATCGGGTTCACCACGAGCATGTTTGTTTGCCAACTCATCCGATCATCGAGATTACTCGTAATACGGTGTGTCTTGGGTGGGCCAGGGAAACGCTTTAGCGCTTGCACAAAATTATTTTTGGGGTACAGATTGGGGTTATTCAGACGATTGTTCACTGCTGCTTCTGCTGTAGCCAGCAGCCGACAACTAACCTGCCTCGATAATCACCCACGCACTTTAAACAGGGGTCAGAAGGCCTCGGACACGTCCACATAGTGATTTGTTTCAACTAGGTGTGAAACTGCTCCACTGATGAGTGACTTAGTCGTTCCGATTTTCAGCCACGCTAGGTGGTGTTCACAATTGCCTGATTGCGCGGCCTGTGTACGTTGTTCCACAGGAGCAGGTAAATGAGTATACACAGAATGAGTCTGGAACTTTGTCCTTCAGTCGCAAACACACAATTGGCACGGATGTGAACAACACACGTAGCTTGGATGCATAGAAATTCTTATCGATTGCGTTGGATAATCTTTGTATGATCCCAGCTGATGTGTCCCTTTTGAACGGCAAATAGATGTACATGGCTTTTTTCTTAATCTCGGTGTTTTGTAAAGAGTTTCCGATGCACTGAATCATCTTGTTGACTAAACGCCACGGATACCCGTTACGTGCAAAGATGGATTTTATAGTACGAAGCTCTTCTAGCTTGTCCTCACTGCAGATCTATCTTGCCCTATCCACTAGGCAATGAATCAGGTTCCTTTCAATCATCAATGGCACAAAACTTCGGAAATCAATGTATTGGTCTTTCCAAGTTGCCTTTCTGTGCACCAAACCATTTGATCGACGGATGATGCAGATATCTGAAAACGGCAATTTGTTATTACATTCCATTTCTAAAGTAAATGTTATGTTGGGATGCGCACTGTTAAACCTCTTCAAATTCTCCGTTGTGCTCGATCTGGCATTGATCATATAATTCTATGCTGTCATTAGCCCACCGTTTGTTACATCACTCTATTTTCATCGTGACCTATATTCCCGGGAATTCGCATCTACGCTTCCAATTCTCGTCTGTTCATTCGTCCGGTTTGCAAACAAGCAGTATCCCATCTTCCATAAGTGATTATCTCCAACCAACATATGCACAGGTTTGATTTATCCTTTTTCGAGAACCGCTAAGCTACCCAAAGTCTACTCTGCCACTGCAGTTTCCTGAAAGTGAGTCACTTTTTGAAACGAAGAATAAAAAAACTGGTTTTGTTCCACTTCACTCAGCAGCATTCCCGGAAAGTGAGTCTTCACCATGTGTGACCTATTCCTCCTACTGTGGTGTGATGAGGTAAAAAAAGTACTGATCTGTTCCGCCAGAAACTCGTTCTTCACCTCGGTGCTCCCAACAGATCATCGTTTCGTAAGACCGCAATTGAAAGTACACTGTTTTGTAACGAAAAACTGGATCGTTTCGGAATCACAGCAATGAGATGTAAGATGGATTTCGGAGAATCGCGGATGTGAAATCGTTGCGATCAGCTTAGGTGTTCGCGATCAAAATGCCACGAGGTCTTTTGTATTCCACCCCAGTAGACGACAGACACCTGCTTTAACTCATTACTGTTCCTTTCCTCAGGCATTGTCTCTCCTGTATCGGTTTACCTCCACGTCATTTTGCTTTCCACACGAAGACGCAGCTGCATACAACGCATTGCAGTTTATCACGTTTGAGTAGACGCGAAACCGTGGCCTAACCGAATAAAAATATACGAATTCCTTGACCCTATGTAAAACAACAATTTACAATTTGTCTTGAATTTATGATTAAGTTTCACTGATTGCTCCTTGCTCAAAACGTGATTGCTATCTGTGGTGAAGTTTGTCTACGCACAAACTCCTAATCTGCATTCACATGCGAAGGGACGGCCTGCGAAGTTGCGTTCAACGGATGCGTGCGATGTCCTAATTTTTTTTATTACACACGTAAGTGGTGAACAGCAGACGGGGCGAACCTTATAACCACGAGGACCTGCTGTTCTGTGGTGGAAACCGGCGACCTAAGCCCCGAGACTTGAAGTGGCGAATCACATAAGGCCTCGGTAGGTTAGGCGTGGTATTGAACCGGACGACAGCAGAGCTGCCTACCATCAAAGTCGGGTGGCGGGGCTTGAACCTCAGACCATAGGGTCCAAAGCACTCCGATGCACCCAATATTAGTCCGATTATAAACAACTGACTTTTCGAGCTGTGTTAGCCATTAGATTCCGCCGAAGTAATGAGAAAATGTGAAGAAAAATATCGAAAACAAAGTAAAAGCAAAATTAATGATCACTTAATGGCCAGATATCTGGTGATTCGACTATGAGTAGTAAGAACATATTGGTCCAACAGGCTCGCATGCTCAATGGTATGTGACGTAGGAATTTGAGATTCGTATACAGTTCATTCTTCTTTCTTCGTTTTCTTTCATTGAGTATGTAATGAGGCGATCTTCAGGAAGGAGGAAGCGACTAATTCAAAGACTGCCAGGTAACACAGAATGGTGGTTGTCTAGCAGTCGTCATGGGATTTAAACACGTCCTCCAGGGTGATAATATGGTGACCTTGGCCACGATCGCCGACGTGAGCACCCTTTCGGCTCCCTGGGTCACTGTTTGATCCTATCGGCGTAGCCCGAGGAGTTCCACAAGGGTCCGCGCTTGGCCCTCAACTTTTTTCTAGTTTTCATTAACGGTCCACTCCGGACCTTCTAGGGCCACAAACGTTACGGTTTGCACACGATACAAAAATATTGAAGACAGTAACAAAATCTGAGAAGTCGCTAGCACTTCAGAGAACACTTAGTGCCCGGGGAATAAGTTACCTCAAACGGCATAAGGCTTCCGGCCCCGACGGGCTGTCCTCATCCGTTTTTAAGAATGGTGGCTCAGCCTTGGTTTCGGAGTTAACAAAACTCCTGAGCTCAGTGTGGGAGAGGAAAGAGGTTCCAACTGAATGGTGTGAATCGGTGATCCTACCGATTTACAAGAAAGGTCATAGATTTAATTCTTGAAACAGCCTTATCATCGTGCAAGGATAGCGGTTTCCATTTACTTCCGGGTGGCAGATTGTCTGATATAGAGTATGCAGACGACATTGTGCTACTAAGTGAAGATCCACGTAAGTGATTGCGAACCAGGCAATCCATTATTTGAGGAAGTATAGCTTTATTTTCTCCCAGTGAGTGCTGTGTACTTTTTTCGAGCTCAAATCCTATTAGTGAATCACAAAACTGTTTGTTTACCGTCCGGTTGATTTAGCGGAGCACGGATTTTCTCGGAATACTCCTTTAAACCGCCAACTAATCCGTGTATTTCGATTGAAGCAATGTTCGAGGGAGGACATATTGATTTTTCACGTGCATTTGGTATTTTTATGACAAGATTGTTAGAAAATGAATTAGAAGCAGTTCTTTGAACAACAATACTCGCTGCTATGAACTCGTGATAGATTCCCCACCCCATCGTCCATTCGTATTCTGGTTTAATGGGGAAACTGCTGCACATGGATATACTTAGTAGTGTAACTGTATGTTGTTTTGATTGCGCTAACTTATGACGTCCTCGTGTAAGCAAACACTTTCTATTACTGTACATTCTGTGTTATCAGTATCTGGCACCTTTCGAACTTGAATCATATTGCCTGCGAATTCCTGGCTGATAATCCCTCGCGTAGCCTCGTTGACTGGGTCTTGACGATCGGCTCAGCTGCGAATCCAAAACGCTTTGGCTCTCTACCGTCCCTATGGATGAGGGTGGATGACCCCGTGCTACATAGTTTCTTGATGAAACCCCACGTTGCGACGGATCGTTTGTGTACAACGGTTGTTCACTGCTATCACTGTGGTAGGTGGATGGGATGTTAGATTCCTCTGCAGCCACAGAAAATTCGTTTGCTTCCAGTCCATCGTCTCCGCTCTGCTGAATCTCACGTACCGATGAAAGCGGCGCGCCTGATCTTGCAGGTTGATTGTAAGGATGCTGTGAAACACTGCGCGAGAACAGACTTGCTGTGCCTTGACTAGTGTCCATCCGTCGCAGGTCCGAGTCCAGTGCTATTATCTGCAAAGTGCGACGGGATATAATGGTTCATTTGTTAAAATAGCTGCAATTCAGATGAGAGATAATGAAGGAATGTTTACATGAAAACCGAATATGTATGTTTAGTCAATGCATCCAATTAAGTAGTAATATCCCTCTTAGTGCCCCAAGCTTTAGTATTTTGCAATTTTTGAATCTTACTGAATAAATGATGAATTCTTTCTCTCTGTTTATCTGTGAAATTGATCCTCGACCGAACAAGGGTGTAGCTTTTAACTACTGATTGTATCTACAATTGAAAAACTGAGATCTCGACTTGGGATCTTTGAGAATGGCAGTATTTTGGCCTAGGGGATACAGTTACATTTGCATATAACTGAGAGTTTTAATCGGTAGTCGATTCCGATGTGACAGTCACATATTTGTGATACATTCTGCTGTAAAATTCTCATCTTCACTTCGGCAACCTATTCAGATTTTTCCATTCCTCCAACTTCGTTGCATTCAAAGCCGGACATGCTTTGAGAGGAGCAACGCTCTAATGCAGGAAGATTTCCGGTGTCATTGACCAGAAACAACCAGATCCCAACTCAATGTCAAGAGCGGTGACACTGTGCCCCCAGAGGGAATCAGACACTGTGATTACTAAAGTCGGTGAACGCATTCGTGTATTTTCGTGAAAATACATAATCCTTAGTACCTTCTCCATCCAATAGGCCAATTCCAACGTCAGTATGGTGACCCAGCTGTTTTAGAGACAGTACCTTATGTCAAGGTATAGTTAAGCACATGGTACCGTCATACTTGAATCAGGAAACGGTTCGATAATGAATTACTGACTGTTATTATTAATGTTTCTTCTAGCAAAAAAGAATTCCATGTCAGTTTCTAGATCCATCAAACTCCTTCCTTTCATATTGTCCGTTCTTTTAGTGAACTGGTCACCAGTTGTCACATGTCTGGTGGAACGTCTCATAAGTTAGTTTTTACAAACTGGTACTATCGTTTTTGATCACAGTGTGCTGTCGTTTCGCTTACTTCCTCCACACTCCTTTGCGTCCCTTTCCCCCTGTATTCTCGTAAAAATAATTAAAAGTTCGCCCTTTGGATGCGTAAAGCTTACTTTAACTAGACTTGGCTTCTAGAAATGTAAGAGCATTGTTCGCATTGGTCAAGCAATAATCTTCAGCGAGAGTAAGCAGCTTGATTAACTTGTACGGATCAGAATTTGACCTGTTTTGTCGATCAATATTCATCATCATTCTCCTGTTTCCACTGGATTCTCATAAAAAACGCTGAAAATTCACTCTTCAAGCTCATGCTTTTCTCCTCCCATAGGTTTGTGTTATGGTTAAAAAATCAGTCATATATATAACTTCTTGTGTAAAATGTCACATGATACGGGATTCTTCCACTGCTGCAGGCAGCTTCACTTATGGTTCATCGAGTCTCCGTTTGAAAAAATTCAATGCTTAGTGCACATACGACGTAGGGTGGGAGAGAGTTCCAGATCGAACACATTCTGACTGCGAATGACTGACGCCGGCATTTTGAGACCACTAGTTTGAATGGATGAACGTTGGGTGATAATTTCAGCAGCTGGCGAAACGAATGGCTTGGGTTTTGCATTATTTGGTATACCCTAATCATATCTTGTGATGCGCCGGTTTCGTTGGGAATATAACCCCAGCGACTTCAATCTCTCTGCGTATGAATAACGTTTTAGCCATGGATTCCATACCTGAATGGCGTACTCTGTGAGTGGGTGAATGCATGCTGATAGTAAAAGGGGGGAAAGCGCTGACTCAAACCGGCCAAAAACTCGCTTAAGCAAACCGACATTCTTTACAGCTGCGTTCGACACCTTGGCGCAGTTGAGTGAGTGGCTTAAGCTTTCTTGAATGATGATGCTCAGGTCCTTCTCACTTGAGGCGTGTGGCAATTGTTCATTTCTGAGAAAATGCGAAAATCGCCCCTTGTGTCTAACCTTCGGTTTGTACAAAGCTTATTTTGACTTGACTTGAATGAAGAACGTGGCTCCAGAGTACATACGTCACTTTAGGTAAATCTCGTCTATCATTCTTGGACAACTGATTGGAAATGGGATGGTCGCTGACAGTTTCAGCAAGCAGAGCAGTGTTTTGCTTGAATCAGTTTCATCTAACCGCCAACAGATTCCTGTTTCCTTTATATATGAAGGTAAAGTCATTTGTTTGTACGAACTACACGAAGCAGTTAAGTTGGTGAACATTTATAACTATCTTATGAATAACAATAGTGTATTTTAATACAAAAGGCGATATCTCAGGAACCGTGTACTTCAAATTTGCAAGCTTCTTTCGTGTTTGCCCGAGTCTAGAGAATTTGTTAGAATCTTATGCTCAAATAATGCATTTTTTGTTTCGTGCGAGGCATTCTCTGATAAACAAGTCATCTGTAACCGTTATCCTCACTGATTTTCCTAACCGAAAACAAACTCGCGTTTGCTGATCCTCAACTGAAATTGATTAATCAAGGAATTAATGCAAGACGGTGTGTCACTGTTAGATGAGGATTCGCCGCGGGGTTTTAAATGATTACATTTCCCCAACTGTGCAAAACATGTTTTTCTCACCTGTTCTGGTCGTGTACCGGTGGAAGGAACTTTGACCACTGC
>UZAN01053490.1:2552-16478 GCA_900618425.1 Echinostoma caproni
AGAAACCATACTTGGTGATCAGAATTGCAAGCAAACCTGGAGTGCAATAAAGAATACTCGGCTGCGCGAACATCAAACTACTTAAGCCCCAACTCATTGAAATTGAAATTAACTCCATGTTTTCCCCGTTAACTCTACTGGAAATATCGGAGTCATCTTTCCAATCAGTTGGCGATCGTGGAGTTATGCATGTCAATTTTAATCAGGCGCGGGCGCAGACCCCGGTCCTGTCGTCCTCAGGTAACGTGCGTTGTATCTGGCTGAAGCATTTACCGGCATTTTCAACCTTTATTTGGAGAAACTAAAAGGTGCCAACTTTTGGAGACCTGCGCACATGATATTAGCCCAAAAGGGAAGCAGGGAAATTTCTACCAATCGCCTAATTATCAATTTTACTAAAGATTTTCAAACTTTCATGCTTAGTACCATTATTCCTAACATTGGGCACTTGAAGCACATACGATTCGATTATCGCGAACAACGTTCTATCCTAATCAATTAACGGACGAAATTAAAAAGCTGGACCTATACTGCCGGTATGTTGATGATATATTCATATCATTATATATCATTTGTATATTTATGTATATTTATATCATTTGTGAAAGAAAAGAAGACGGGCAGAGATTTTTTGAACAGATTATTTGAATAATCTTAACCCGAACATAAGGTTCACACGCCACACTGAAACGCAATACCGCATCGCGTTTATGAATGTGGAAGTTTCACGTCGATAGAATGGGTCGATCAGAAGATCTGTGTACCGAAAAGATACATGAACCGGACAATATCTCCATTTACTAGCTTTGCTTTAATGGGATATACGATGCGTCTAGTTCGAACGCTCTTCTACAGGGTGCGAGTGATTTGCACAATGGATACATTGGATAACGAATGTGGCAAGATGAGAAAAGTTTCACACTCTAACGGACATCCGAAAGGGTTCATTTTAAAGCACTCCCAACCCAACCGTACTCGGGAATACACCAGGTACAAAGAAGATAAGAGTGGTCCTGCAACTGCCCTTCAAAGATGACGGTATCAACTGCCTGATTACCAAGCGCCTAAAATCGGCCGTTAAGCGCACCTATTAAGCAGCCGACCCCATCGTCTTTTATAAAGCCACCCGGTTGCCAATACCATCGTTGAAAGAACCACTGTCTCCCTATGCCAAATTTAATTGCATCTATCAGTTCAAGTTTGGATGCTCGGCAATCTACATCGGCAGAACGAAGAGACAACTGCGTTGCCGAGTAACCGAGCACATCCCGGTCTGGTTTCAGAAAACAGTGAGTGGGAACTTCGGAAGTATGAGGTCACCAATGATCCGTAGGAAACTCAGTTCATCGATCACACAACACCTGGTCGAAATGAAACAGTGTCCTGCTGCGCGACGCGTTCAGAATCCTCTACAATACAAACAACATCAAGGTTGTGAAATACGCCGGGGCACTAGCCATTCAAAATTACGGTCCCAAACCGTGTAAACAGCGTGAATGGCTTATCACTCTGACGCTACCTTGGTAACAAATGTGTTTAGTGAGTAATTTTGACCGCAATCTTTCTCCACCTATGATTCTGTTATTTACTGACCACATAGTAATGATCACATTGACTGCAGTGTGCACCTGCACAGATGCAGCGAAATAATCCACAACACATTGTGCAAACCTGTGTTTTTGGCTTCTTTATTAAAATTTAGAGACGCAAACAAGCGACCAACGTTAAACAGAAAAAGAATTGACTTTTGCTTTTATGTTTCGCTTTCTCTGGATTCGGCCTTTTTATGAAAAAGTGCTGCCATTCTAAACTTTTGTCTTATTTACGCTTACGGTCATTTATTTGCTGAATTATCTCCAGAGCTTCAATAACGTCGAGGTTAGGAGTTTCAATTTGTTCAAGATCTCCATAATCAATCCGTTTGATCTTTTATTTTCCTGTTTAACTGAAAGAAGGAATTCGGACTCCAAATAGCAGCAGTGGGTTTTTCCCCCAGTGCATACCATATGGCCCATAGTTTGAAAACATTGACGTATGTGAAATTTGGTTCATCGTTCCAAAACTAATCGGCGCTTAGTGCTTCAATATCGTTGAATGTTCCATCGTTTTACACAAAACAGTGAAACGCAATTGGTACCCCCATGTCCCTGATTCAATGAACACTTTACGCAAAGCCGGATAAAAAAGACGATATCTGCCTTCATTGGTAAGTAAAAAGCACCAGGAAGAAACCAAGGCATATATACTGCATGGACACAACAGGGTAACCTGCCTTCATTTTAAAGATGATGGAGATTGTGTGAGTAGTATAGACTGAAAAGCTATACCCCAAACAATGTCTGATCCGAGATCTTCTTGGTGACCAAGTTAGGTTTTATTTTGATGTCCTTTGCATTCCATGAACTCCAGAATAAAATTTATCCGAATATTTATTGTATCTTTCAGTGGAAGAGTGCACAACACTTAGGAAGCAATGAGACGATTGAAAGAGAATACTGAAACGCTGGTGTGAAGAAAAGGAAAAGAGGAGAAGGTAATAGCTTAGATCACTCGTCAATTTGTACATGACTAATAATCATTGACAAAGTGCGGAAAAAGTGCTCAAGTAGCTGCCTTCCGGAATAAACTGGATCAGAGTAGGAGCGGTTACAATAGTTGCTCAATCAGTGTATACAGAGAGACCAAAAACAGACTGATTGCCGTCGGATGTGTGCCAGCTGATTCGTAAACCACCCTGACCAGGGGACTGTCGGGCGAAGACAGAGGTTGAACTGGGCGAAAATTGTTACTCATCAATTTTTCCGATTCCAAATCGCCAAACATTTGGTATGTCAGGATATTCAACTAAGAAATCGGAAAGATCGAAAACAGTTGTGACCTGTGAAAGTCTGTTTGCAATAATTAATTTTGATAAATGTGATATTGGTTTTGAAAGTGGATGAGCTTTTTCTCAATAGTTAATCATTTCAGTTATTGATATGCATATATTTAAAAAGGCTCGTCAATAAACAGAATGACAGTTCAAGCATAGATTGCATCGTGAACAATACACGTAATTAAGCCGCAATTGAGCGAAAAACAGGGAGTGTGTATGTGCTGACGAACGTTTTACCAGCACTGGTGTGGAACATGATAATAACCGGATTGCGCTGAATGCTTGACAGAGCATCATCTACATGTAAAAGCTAAATGATATCTTGATCACCGCATTTAAGAAAATGTACTCTGTGAATAATGATTGCGAGAAACGTTTCGATCATTAGATTCTGAATTTGAATGTAATTAATTTCGGATCTTTAGAGGAGGAAAATAGCAACGTGGCACATAAACCAAGGAGTACATTGTTAGCGTCAGAGGTAGATATTGTAGAAAGATGTGTAAACGTGTCATCTATCGAGAATATTTCATATATTTCAAACACGTCTAAGGCCAGACTGTGCCAAACAAATCACAGTCCAAGGATCCTCTATGAAAGAAACACGTTTCATGATTTGTATGTAGGCGGAATACTGCTAGGTTGTTCAGATCCAGGCAGGTGAACTTTCTTAGACAACTCACAACCGGATCCTTCGGCTAACCCAAGCCTGGCACATAAGACAGCGGAGTGATGTGGGAAAATCGCGATCCGTTGTGGACCAATGTTCAGTTCGTTGGATTATACGCCCTTTGGACAGGGTCAATCGTCCAATATGCCCAATACGCTTCCATGTCAAATCGGGGCAGTGACCACTACAAAATTCACGGTGGGTGTGGTTCGTACGCCTCCTCTTAGGTGGTTTGGAATCAAGAATTTTAGCCAACTCCTCTAGGTGAACTATCAGTAGTTTACCAAACCGGATGTTGGATTTTCGTCCTCTCACTCTGGTAATAAAACATCTCCGCCACACAAAAGCAATGAGGCTATTTGAGGAGCTCGGTCGTTTCGGAGTATTTCGTGAGATGCAAGGAAAGAGTGACCAGCCACAACCCAAGATACCCACCTCCGACCATACTGAGGCTTTGAGAATGGAATGACAAAAGAAAAATGAATAGGCTTCAGCGCAAAGCGCCCTACAATTTTCAGTAGGTAAATCGAGTTTTAAATCAAGAATTGTGATTGATTGGACTATTTTCTGAGGTGAGCGACATTAGGGTGAGAATCGCAAGCCATCAGAGCTGAACTTATATATGTATATATACATACATATGATTCTGGCAATACGGTTATAAAACTGATGGTTTCTTCACAATATAAAATCACATTTTCGAGTAATTTAGTTAAATTTAAATTCTCCAACACTGATAACGTTGTACGTAAGGCTCTACATCCGGTCACTCAAAAAATTATTACTTGTTCAGATAACACGGGTACAGGTTTTTTGAAGATCGTCCAAACGACATTTGGGGAGCAGTCTGGAGAAGTTTCAGAACCAATATATCTGTAGTACTGCGAGGGATTCACCAGATCCATTATCTTTGAAAGGTTGGATGTGGTGATTTCTATGTTATTATCGGCCAACGGCGTTTTGTACAGCGTTGTTTCCAACCCCATTATTCTACCCATGAGCGTATCTTCTTTGTCCACCTTCTCTTGTAGCTCTCCCAGAAAACTCAAAATGGCCAGACCATACGCGGCGGAAGAGGCCTCTTCGAGTGATGCATACGCATCGCAGTTGAACGCGACCAACTGTGCCTGTGTTCCGGGCAAAACATAAAAAATTGAAAATGAAGAACAGTGAGCTATTTGTTCAGGTTAGTCGGTATGGTGCGTATTGTGAACGGTTTAACGAATTCGAAGGAAAACCTGCCATGGCAATTAGCTCGAATTCCACCTGGACAACTTAATATGGGTGGATGATCCTAATACGAAAAGTAGGTTGTTATTCGTGTGGCCGTTTATTCAGCTGTTAGAAAATGGGCTGTCCGGAAGTGAAGGCCCCGTCCATAAATGGTTCCGAATACAACCGATGCCATCGGACCTTTCTAAATTCGATCATATCGAGATATTTTTTGGACATAAATCAATTTATTCGGGAAAACTATAAACTCATTTTAAATACAAACTTCAAATCTGTAAATATTCAACGGCTGATGCACGCGTTATGGTCTCAGTCATACAGGCGCTTTTCTACGCCACTTACCTCCAACGCGTATGGTTTCCCGTTCACAGTGTGCTCCGAACCAAGTGAACTGTTTGATCCCCAATGAAGTTGCATGTGGTCAAGACAATATTCACCGCGAGTTGCGTTTCGAAGAGACATACGCCAATAGAGCTTCGGAAATCTGACGTCAACTAAAAGAGCGAGGGTGCGAAACGGTGTATATTAATTTTACTCGCGTAGTTCTTTCTCAGCACAGAAGATAATTATATTCATTATCAAATTTAAATGGTGTTTGCTTCAGCTTTTTTCTGAACTATCCAAGCCAAATGTGACATCTACATACCAATCGGAAATTTAAAAAGTAAACAATCTGCAACGTTAAAAGACTAAACGAAATACTGCTACCTACATGAATGCCCGTTGTTGAATACGGAAAATAGTGTACTGTACTGCAAATCTTGATAGATACGTATTGGCTTTAAAAGCGGATCAAACTTCGCATCTTTTGCTTCAATGTTAACTGGCGACTGAAAAATCCCACCGCACATGGGGTAATTCTGTTTCCAGTTTTCGGGAGCCGTAGCAGGTTTTGTGTAGGACCATTCTGTGTGGAAGAAAATAAGGGTAATAAAAAAGTAGTACACTTAGCCTTATTCCTATCCCTAACCTAATCCTAACGCTAATCCTTACACTTACCCTAATCAATAACCTAACACTAAGCCTAAAGCTGACCCAACCCTAATCCTGGTGCTGATCCTATTGCTAACCACAACCACCCCGCCACCATTAATAACGTTGTTCCGTTTGCCATTGGAATATTTTGCAATACGTGTTCTGGTCTCCGCTGACGTTTCTCGTAATCTCAGGGGCCTAAACGATTATTTCGTAGATATATTTCCTCTTGTTGATGGGTCACGAACGCTTTTTGTTTGAGTTGATTCCACGAATTTAAAGAAAGCGAAGTGAATAAAATAAAACATGAATTCGGAGCAATCTTATTCTCCAGAAATCGCATTTAGATAACAGCTTCCAGCAAAAGACAATCCGTTCTTGAAATGTTTTCAAATCGAGTTCGCGGATTGCTCTATATCTCTATTAGGTGGTATGTCGTTGTGCCCTCTCACTGTTTACAGAATTGCCTGGTGAAAGCACACATCTGGCTTGTCTGTATGGCAAGTCGCTTAATAATCCATTGGATTGAATTCTCACTCAGAGAGAACTGTTATTTAGTGAATGAATTATTATTGGCAATCACACTCGGGGAGATATTATAGAAGGATGAGTTCACCGAAATTCATCATCACTCGTAAGTATTGTGCACTCTTCCACTGAAAGATACAATAAAAATTCGGATAAATTTTATTCTGGAGTTCATGGAATGCAAAGGACATCAAAATAAAACCTAACTTGGTCACCAAGAAGATCTCGGATCTGGAGTATACAAAAATTGCTAGACTAACTGGTTATGACGGGATTCTAAATAAGTGTGATTCGCACTGCTAGACCGTCGCTGCTCAACTGAATCGTCTCCCTTGAGGTTGATGGTTGACAGTCCTAAAACGTTGGTGTCCGTAACAAAAGGGGGTAACGATACAATTTCGTGCTCGGTTCACTGGTTAAAGTCCATTTGCAGAGATGTTCACTCCAAGAATGCCCATCGACTCAACAAGCAATGAATCACATTATCAAGTCATCGTAGATCTTGATTACACGGTACATACAAACAACAAAGCATCATCGATTTCAAGGTATCCACTGAGAAATGCCACTCCGGTAAACTGCCCCCATCGAGCAAGCCAATTCTATGCAATCATCATACAAAATATGTTACGAGAACGTATAACTAAATATTTTACTGTGTACGAATACATGCCGAGCACAGAGCATAGACCAACGGTTTTGGTGAAGAAGCAAACTGGTTGCATGTATATGACGCCTTCGGTAAACAACAATCAAACTGGTTGTTGGCCTCCGTATTTGCAATAACACGTTCACTCGGCGGCTTTTGTAAGCAGCGGATTTAATTGAAAATGCATACGGCTGTTTCATTTGTGTGATTGAGCATGAGATTCAAGAGATCGGATTGGTTGGTGAATTGGGTTTAGTGATTTGAATAGATGATAATTTAACCCAAGACGGGCGGGCTGTCCGCCTATTCGGAAGTTCGGTACAATTAATTTCACGCTTGAGATAAGCTATTTGGCTCAAACCCAACCAATCGGATGAACCGAATGATCACAATTCATCGTGTGTAGCTCATAGCTGGGTCGCACATCAACGTGGTCTGCCCTATGTATCCATCACTTGACTATTCAAAGATAAATTGAGAAACTACGAGAGCAAATGCACAAAAACTTGGTTCCCGTTCATTGATATCATTAACGGCTAGGGTGTGAAGGAATTTACGAATTGCAGGATACATTGTCACACTATATTATTATTACGGATGCTATGGCGGTTCTACTGAAACAATATCACTCACCTTTCTGACCATGGATGGTTTCCGTTAATGTGAAGAGTATAAAAATCCCACAAAGCACACGTGCCAGAAACATTGTGTAAATGTTTGCCTGACCTGAAAGCGAAACGTCAAACCGAGGTGAAATCACATGCGACGATTCTATTTGAACATTTAGGTACTCCATGATAATTTCATGATTGATGATTGCATCTCAAAGATTGTTTGATTATATCACTTTTTATTTTCATTAACAGCTTCTGCATATACCAGTGAATGCTGATCAGCAATGGATATAATTAAAGCTGATAATCAATTGCTCCTCGGCATTAATCCGCCACAAATGAACTCAAACGTGTCTTACTCGTCATATGTAGTGTGCATTTGTCTGTCAGAAAAAATATTATATATATGCTAGCTCGCTTTTCAGGCAGCCTATCAGATTGTCATACTCTAACCCAATAGAAATGCAGACCTTCTATCTGAACTTGATTTAGCCGTGCGACTAAAAGTTGACCAAAACGTGACGGCTGACTCATACGATGAGTTCACCAGTAAGTTAGGATTACGATGAACGGCTACATTTCTGGAGGATCAAGATACGAAAGGCGTCCCTAGAATTGTCACATTCTTTGCAATCCAGCACGTGTCGGGCGATTGAACTGGACGAAAGCTTGGACCCGATAGACGCCAAATTTTTCGGCGCATGCTCTGCTATCCTGGTATACAATCCTCTCTCAGTTCTTCCGACGTACTTGCTACCTCACGTACCGCAAGTTTAAATAGATAAACACAAGAGGAGGTAACTGAAGAGTAAGGTTTGTCTAAATTGGATTCAATGATCAATCGCTTCGTGTCGTGTAATATTATGAGGAAGGCGGCGTTAGATGTTCTCTCAACTGCTTGTTTCAATCCGCGCTGTTTCCGCCTATCACTTTTATCACCTTGAAACGGTGTTTTGGATACTCTAAACGGACAGAAAATTCCATATTGCATTATCGAAAGCGTAACTTTCGGCTTGCTTTGTGGCTATGCTGGCCAAAATGATGACAATACTTCCAAAATCCATAGTTCATGATGTCTCCACGTTTCCCGTAAGCACAGACACACGCACGCAGACAAATCTCAAACATTTTCCCACTGATAGATTTGCATATAAGCCTGCTATAACACTGAAAACCAGCCGCAGTGGTCAGGATTTCTATTGTGTATGCTTCAATAATTTGAAATTCAGGCTAAAATTATTTGATTTTACAATATAATTTCCGTGAGCATCATGACATTGTTCTTCATGCTCCTTCCCTTCTTCAGTACACTTCCAACTATTTTTTATAAGCAGATATAATATTCAGGAAGTAAAAAGCAGCAACCACCGTTGCGCTATCTGAGAGAAGTGCGACTAAATGTTGACCAAAACGTGACGACTGACTCATACGATGAGTTCACCAGTAAGTTAGGATTGGAATATTTTTATCCAGTCAGTTTGGTCCTGAATTGTACGGCATCGTTGACGCACGTGTGATCGGAAATTACCTTCTGATTGGAACATTTTGTCTCCTTTTTCTCGTCACTGAACTTACCCATATAATGTTTGCTTGGTTTCACCCCTGTCACATTCACAACAACCATGTGAATCCAACACAAGTCTTGTCGTTTTAAGCTTGCCGTTTGATTATCCATTGAACTGTTTGTAGTGTTCAACGATTCTTCGATGGGAATGTAATACCGACTCAGGAAGCAAACTGATCCTCTGGATGCGGGGAAAACAGGAAAGCATCGTACAATTATCGCCATCCAAGTGATCACATCGGCTATACAGTCGGTTACCTTTGTGACTGCAGCGGTTGCATCAGTGTGTAACGCAAACCGGGGCAGATAGTGCACACAAGACGGTCACGAGCGGTGAGAACCGGATTTAGCCTCATATTATGAAAACACATGAGGAGAATCTTCAGTGGCATTTGTTCAGTCACATACTTCATGACGAACCTAATTGGTCATTAGAGACCCTATTTCGCCAGTAACACCTCCCGCGTACCTGCTCACATTGTAAGAAATTCTGTTTGCCTAGCTTTCAGTGTTTTTATTTCGAAGATACCGTGCACCTTAAATTGTTTGCGATAATCTTTCCTCGTTTCATGAGAAATTGTGCAGCTAATTGTCAGAATTTAGAGTGAGGCACGATCAAACACTACTGTCGTTTTGCTTAGTGAACACACCTGTGAATTAACCTATCTTTTCCGAGCATTGCATCTCTAGTCCAGTTTCGTTTTCTGCCCAAGGTGGAATGTTTGTAAATAAGCAGGTCTGAGTGCATGCATAACTCTCCTTACTGTACCAGTGTTTCCCCCGTTTTTCGTTATTGTTCACGTGTACATTTTCCAATCTCCACAAAATGATTTTAACCATCTTCGAAGTGAAATAACCATCCTTAGCCACATCTTTTGAATCCCGCTGTATTAGTAATTAGCTAACAGGTGCGAGAATCAATTGAATGCATGTGAAATGTTTGCACATAAGAATCACATCGGCTCCACACATCTGCTACCCGAGGATTCAACCCTCTTTTGTGCCCAGCCGTGGTGTTCTGTCTTTAATAAGCACATATCGAAACTCTAAGGTTCCCTCATTAACACACATTCTAGTTGACAAGGAACAGGTTTTCACAGTTATTATTAACCGTTTTGGGATTGCAATCATTTTTATCATCATTCCTTCATATTTTTTCTCTAGCTGTCCAACTTGCATATTTTAATCGAACTGTAGACTTTATGCTTAGAGAATTCCTAACAATAACAAAAACCAATCTTCCCTTTTGGTGCACACAATATATGGACGATGGACAGCAAACCAGAGAGTCGAACGGCAGAACACCGTTGCTGTTTTCCTTAGTGTACACAGCAGTACATTAAGCTAACATTCCCAACCATTGAATCTGCAGTGCAGTTTTCCGCCAACAGTGGAATGATTGTCAGAGACAATTTCCAATGCATGCATAAGGATGCATCATTCATCAAAATCCTCCAACATTCATCCATCAACATTTAGGGTTCATCTTTTCCAATACTAACGGGTTCTTCCAGTCAGATATGTACTGTAGAAGTAAAATGTTTTGGGTTTGCTCATTTTCAAGACCATCAATGTTTCATATCCACTGACCAGTCTAAGCTATGCCATATAGACCAACGTCATGACCAGCTACCACTAAACTACCTAGCTCACACGCAGACCTACCAGAATAACCGATTCAAGTTTATCAGTTGTCTCGTTTTCCACGAAATCAATTCAGTGCATCGAGAATTAGTGCTTTATTGAGAAACTAAATAGTTCTCGCAACCACTGAACTCAATGATAAAGTTCATTTGCGTTCCCCACTAATTGCAGTGTGCGGATTCAGAAAACCACGCAATCTGCAATTCTAAACACTTAGAATGTCGATGAATTCAAACAGCCTTGAAGACTTTTGTTGGTTTAAGTCAAACGATTGCCGCATAATTCGCTTCAGTTCATTATCACACGAACAATTTGCGTCATTCAATCTCCTTTCATCGCAAAAGCATGATGTAAACTCTGAACAATCAAGTGCTTATTACGTTCTGCCGATGTATTCTGCGCAGTGCGTGTTTTGACCTATTTCTGTACAGTGATTATTCAGGATCGTGGGTCAACACGTATACACCGGGTGCAGGATGAGGATGTGATTCACACTATCGATCGAGAGCTGGTGGAGTTTGGAAAATAGTAACGATCCAGATGATCACCATTCGTTTACTTTGCCCGATCACGGATGCTTAAAAGGGACTGGTTCAAACGCTTCAATTGCCTCGACTTAGTGTGAAGAAACAACAGAGAACAAGTCGTGTTTGCTGATCCAAGTGGAGAAAAGTTACATCAGGCGACACAGTAAACACAAAGGCAATCCATTTACCAATGTTCTCATGCAAACAGGAGTCAACTTGAACAGCAAATCATCCAGGACAAGATTTGTTCTCTTTCGGTTTCCACAAACTCTTGAGGGAGTTTGAACGCTTGGACCATTTTTCGCTCACATAGGTTTGGTCAATGCATCGTGCAAACGTGCCACGTACAACTTACTTTGCTTATGTTAGGGCGAACATATGGAGTATAGTACGAGTGAGTCCCAAATGCATGCAGTCGAAGAGAAATGTGCTCACCTCTTGGGAATCAAACCTCAGATCGATCTGAATTGCGAACAACCAGCACAGCCCGCACGTAAGAATTCTGATCAGGTTAAATCCCTCAATTTCGTACCACAAGCTCTGAGTGACGGAAACGTGGCTTATAACGATTCCAACCTGGCATATGTATCAAAATAATGTAATTACAGTTTACATCGATCAGTAGATTCGCTTGTACAACGAACTCATTTTGTGTGCTTTGATAAGGGGAATGGAAGAAGCAGTTGGTGTTGCTGGTGTGGTACACCCACACTTGATTACTTTGTGATCAGGGATTTTATCAAACTCCTAGCAGTGAAGTGTCAGTGATTTATCAACCGGTTTATAGCCGTGCATTTTGGCTTTTCGGTCAATTACATTGGCAAAGAAACACCTGCGCCATGAGTAGGGCTTTCTCTGCAGAAGCTAACTGAGACGCATTTGGTCCCCATCTAGATGAAGACTTCTAGACCATATTCGACGGTTGTCAGACAGGCAGCTTTCTGAATGTAACCTCACTACTTAGTCATTCATCGTCTAGATGATGAACCCTACGCTCAAATGACTGTTTAAAACTAATTTGAAATGACAGATAATTTTATCTTGCCAAATTTGATGGAAGTAATAAAAACCAAAGCTGTTCCATCCAGCGTGCATTGGAATCGAATAACTACATGCTCGATGCCCTAAGCGAAACAATTCGTCTCATTTGTTAATCGTGGTTCACTTCTTTGATTCGCTTCAGCGTTCAGTGATGTTCTTCTCTTTGCTTTCGCAGAGGTATTATTCATTTTGTTTTGATTCGTCTCCATTAGGGTAGTGTTTTAAGCGTCATCTCTCAGGAATTTCCAGTGAAAAAGATGACAAAGGGGTACTTTTGAAAACACTGTTCAATCATATGCATAGCCTTCCACGGTTTTCTCATACACTCCATGTGTTTTTACGTTTATTCGAAACTTACTCTATATGTCTCCCATAAGATCTGTCAACTCTGCACGGGGTGTGAATTTGTGGCACAGATTTTCAACCATAGCACGTAAAGTATCATACCTTGGCAGTTGACTGCGCTAGTAAGAACATGGATCCAACCTATCGGGCTTATACGTGTAGGATGCCTAATTTTCCGAATGCTATTTTAGCGCTTCGCGGATTCATTTCCTATCGAGCATTAGTTCTTAGTCAATAATACAGCATACAGCAAAAGTTACCAAGCGTTTAGGTGTAGAGCAGTCTGCACTGTAGATCCCACTAAACCGCCCAAGTTTGTCAACTACGTCGTTTGACATTTGTACATTTATTATTTTGTATCAAAGTGTATTTATGCGCTCCTTTCTCCAATTCTTCCCCATCTTCTTTCCCTTCACTAATATGAATGCACCTCTTTGCTCCTTGGCGATAACCGGCCCGCCGTCTCCGATTATCATGAACAGTTACACCATAAAACGGTGTGATAACCAAATCAAATTGATTGAAACCTCACTCACACGATTCTTGACTACCCCAAACATCTTCTAAGCGCACTTCTGTCCATTTACCCATGTCCTCATGCAAGCTGGAGTCAATTTAATTAGCTCAACTTCCCGCATAATTAGTTTGCCGTTACTTAATCGGAACCCGTTCACCCGCATTAGATCACTGTACTTCATAATAACCGGCGTCCAGTCATTGTGCCAAACAGATCACGGTGCGGTAATCTCTGTGGCGACCAACTCAGTGCACGATAAACCCGCATTGTATTTATTAACGAAGTTCTACCGATCTCAACATTTGTGAAATCTGTTTTCGTTAGCCTATACTTAAAAGTGATTCACCGTGGCCATGTTTCTTTTGTTTTTATGAGTTCACTTCGGCGTATGATTGAATTCATTCTCCACCACGTTAAAAGCGGATTCTTGCATCAATCCCTACAGCGAAATGGGCGACATTCATTTTTGAATACGTTCTTGGTAGCTTATTTCGATGATGACATTATCACGAATGCAATAGGAGAAACCAGTAAATCCAATCACATTTAAGGCGCGTTACCGTTCTAACAGAGGTCAAAAAGTAGATATCACAACTACCAATAGAATGCACTTGTCTTGATGGGATACACGAATGGTTAATCTCCACAATCGAGAACGTCATACGAGCTGTTTTTCATATGGCACATTTGTTTAATCACTCGGTGATGGAACCCGTGTTTTTCATATGTGCATGTATTTGTTTG
>UZAN01053497.1:4302-16473 GCA_900618425.1 Echinostoma caproni
ACCTTGTGAGACCGAGAGAAAATCACGGTAAGAAAGAGTGTTGTGATCTATAGTTACCGCGCGATGTTTTCCGAGGCAGGTAATGGGTGGAACAAAGCCAAGGGTGGTCAAGCTAAGACCTGGTACGAGGGTGTGAAAACCCTAACCAGGAGACTCGGTCACATAGGTCACGTTAGTCTATCTGGCTGGGGCCCTCGGGATGATCGTAACCGAGGTTTAGAGGCACTTAAAGATATAGCTGTATCGTAAACAACGGCGTTCGTGAATCTTCTCGATCTCCTAGCAACCCTAGTCTACTGAAATCCTCCAGCTTCTCTTTAATTCTGCTTTCAACTTTCGTATCTTCCCCTTAGTGCTTCATTTAAATGGGCAGCTAAAAGATAGCAACTAGTACCGGCGCACGAAAGTGCATGGTTGATGATTGTACAAAATGAAACTGCTGCATTGGTAATGAGATGATAGCATGCGAAGCGGTTCCAGGTCTCGAAGAGAAGACACCGTGAAGCGACGAGCAAACTCATGACTTTGAGTTGTTGCGCGGTGAATAAAAGAAAAATTTGTAACGGGGGTGATGACGTGGGGGTTCTAAAATTTAGTGTAGAGATGGGAAATCAACCGACAGGCTTACTCGTTTAAACGAACAACATCAATTTGGAAGCAACTCACCTAGGATATGTTAATGCCGCTTGGTGCAATCACACCAAGATGTCAAGATACTTAAACATCCAAGAAATTGTTGTCTAAATCAATTTTCACCATTTGGAAATCCAAGTAGCGGAGGGCTGTTGCACTGGATGTGCTGATAAAAATTCAGATATCATTAGTTTTGTTGTGTTGGCTATCTCCCACTATTCAAAAGCTTGGCGCGATTTGCCTTAGCTAAGCTGACCAAAATGTCTCATCCTGGTCTGTATGTGGCCCGAACGACCGATACTATTACGTCTGTTTTGCATAACACCAGGCGGTTGAGCAAAGCGCAGCGAAAAAATCAACAGCGACGATGGATCTACGGAATTAACGCAAAACCGAAATTCGAGTTTTATCATTCTGTGTAAGGATGAAAAATCAACTGATAAGATGTTTGCAATACTGGTTTTGCTTAAGAAGACTCAAATCTTTAGCTTTCGGCAGCCACAGATGTCATGAATTTTTGTCCAGTTGTTCTCGAAGTTACAGACTTTACTACATTTCCTGAAAAATGGTATTAGTTCAATTAGTCTCCGTCAAACGGTTTTTAAGCTGATGAATCACTTCGCTAACATAGTTCTGAAGCCGAAGGTACAAAAAGGCCTCCTTCGAAATATGACGAAAACTGATGCAGCCTTTAAGTGGGCCAGCGGGCCTAACGTACGAGACACTTCCGATTGACATTGATCGAAATTTTTAGTTAACTTCGATCTTTACACTACACGACAGTGGTCCCGAGGGGCTCCCGTGAACATCCCATGCACCGCACTAAACTCTTATCAGCGTCTAAAATTTCAGAAACCTGAACCGAATACTACCTTCCACTTAATGCCTTCCAATGTAACGCTTGAAAACTTCGACAGCTGCTACTGTTAACTAGTACTTGACGGACAAAAACACGACCTGAAACATTTATCATCACCAGCATCGGAACCATCCGCCGCCTTTGCTTAAGCGTTACAACGGAACTTGCGACTGTAAAACGCGCCTCGCCGCTCATCAACTGCCTTATTCATCGGACTATTAATAGGTATCAGCTGAACGAATGGCTAGAGTACAAACGTGAACCGCAGACCTTGACAGAGGATGTTTAAATTCACATGCAAGTAGTCTCCGAAATCTCGGGTGCGAAACGCACCAAGAAAAAACAACCACTCAGGCATAGTATGATCCACCCACTTTCTATCCGACTCCTCACATGCGGCAGCACACAAGACTTATCGAGGGAAGAGACAAGGACAGTGGTAGACAGTTTCCCTGTCCTCCGCTTCGACGCTACGCCTAACTTACCCCAAGTCACGGGGCTCACGTTGCAGGTCCCCATCATTCGACAGTATGACGTCCAACCCACCCGCTGTTCAACACACTAAGGTGGGAAGGAAAAACTGATCGCTCAATCACGGCAGAATCCGGGACCAAGTAACCAGACCTCAACGCAAGGTGATTGACGAACCCAATCGATTCCAAGCCAGAACGGGTTTCAGGGCACACGAGCGCACGTGGATAGCATTTATCCCCGCACACCTGACGCCGATCTGGAGCAAGCCTTGCGTCGCGTACCTCACTTCTTGATCGAGCGTCCACAAGATCCAGAGGATAGCGAACGGCAGGGGAAATTCATAGTACCTAGAAGGTTCGCGGATCGCGACTCTAGCGACATCCAAAATCTCCGCCCCGATAGCTGAACCAATACCGTAATATACTAACGTCCGTAAGCCAACGCAACGATAGTTATAAGCAATAACAGCGATCACCCGGACGGAAAAGACATCTAACGAAAGCCGTTTGGCTCGGAATAGCAAGATGAAGGACGCACAGATAGAATAGGTCTACGGATGAGAAACACCTACACGTGAACAGAACTACAACCACCAGCTGGAGAACGAAGAGTCACAACGCGATCGGCACAACCTACAAAGCTCCAACTAACGAATGCCGACCACAGACCAACAACGGGGTACAAGGGGTGTACCTACAAACCCGAGATACCCAAACTAGCCTCGAGCCGGTAGAAGATACACCGCCAAGCACCGACCAGCAATTACACCAGGGCCCTCAATACTCGACTCAAGCACAACAAACAACGCGAGTTCGCCAAATTCCAATCTCAGGCCTCAATTGTATACGACCCAATCGTAGCCTTCCATGCCCATCTCACAACACGCTCCTCGAGAACAGCAGCAAAAACGGCCAAATCGCTAAACCGCAATAACACGAGAACGCACCTACACCCAAACAATTATAACGCACCAATAATAAGAAACAAAAGTCGCCGAGTCAAGAGTGATCAAATAAAATTTTACTGTACAAGAGAAAGTCATAACCGATATACAATCTAATCAACCTCCTCCATACCAGCGTCATCACCTGCCTCGGTCGGAGCCGCAGCCGACGAAGAACCTTCCGGTGTCTCCGTCTTTACCTCCTCCTCAGTGGGAATGTCCAAACACATAGACACCAACTGATGAATACGGCCAGCATGCACTTTAGGATCTTCCAGCGAAAAACCAGAAGACAACAGTGCTGTGCTGTGCAACAGGAACACCAAATCCTTCGCCAACTTGTTCGATTCACCACTATCAAACAGTGCCTTCAACGATTGGATGATCTTGTGACGCGGATTCAGTTCCAAGTGCTTCTTCGCCGCCATATAACCCATCGTGCTAGAGTCACGCAAAGCTTGTGCCTTCATTATACGCTCCATATTCGCCGACCAACCAAACTCAGAGGTCACAATACAACACGGAGAGGTGGTCAGACGGTTCGAGATGGTCACTTTCTCAACCCGCTTGCCCAGAATATCTTGAATGTGTTTGCACAACGGCTCATACTCCGCCTTCAACTCCTCAAATTTCTTCTTCTCTTCCTCGTCTTCCGGCAACTGAAGACCCTCTTTCGTAACACAAACCAACTTCTTACCATCATACTCGCGCAACTGAGTCACTGCATACTCATCAATAGGGTCTAACATATACAACACTTCAAATCCACGCTGACGAAGAACCTCGGTGAATGCGGAGTTAGAAACTGCTTCCTTCGTCTCACCCGTGATGTAGTAAATGTCCTTCTGGTTCTCCTTCATTCGAGAAACGTACTCCTTCAAACTCGTCAACTCATCCGGACTGTTCGTCGAATAATAGCGCAAAAATTCAGCAAGCTTCTTACGATTCACACCATCCTCGTGAATGCCAAGTTTGATGTTCTTCGAGAACTGCTCGTAAAACTTCTTGTAGTTCTCTTTGTCCTCCATTATCTCATCGAACAATTCCAAACACTTCTTCACCAAATTCTTACGAATCACTTTCAATATCTTGTTCTGCTGTAACATCTCACGACTGATGTTCAAAGGCAAATCTTCACTGTCAACAACACCACGGATAAAGTTCAAATACTCCGGAATCAAATCCTCACAATTGTCCATGATAAACACACGACGCACATACAACTTGATGTTGTTACGCTTCTTGCGATTCTCAAACAAATCGAACGGAGCCCGCTTCGGAACAAACAACAACGCACGGAACTCAAGCTGACCCTCAACAGAGAAATGCTTCACAGCCAAGTGATCTTCCCAATCATTGCTCAACTGCTTGTAGAACTCACCATACTCTTCCTGAGTTATGTCATCTGGGTTGCGCGTCCACAAAGGCTTCGTCTTGTTCAACTCCTCCTCGTCAATGTACTTCTCTGTGATCTTTTTCTTCTTCTTCTTGTCTTTACCCTTGCCTTCCTCGTCCTCCTCATCCTCATCCAAATCCTCCACCTTCGGCTTATCGTCCTTTTCATCTTCTTTCGTCTCTTCCTTCTCCTCTTCGTCATCAGAAACCTCCTTCGTTCGCTCCTTCTCAACAAACAATTTGATCGGATAACCAATAAACTGAGAATGCTTCTTCACAATCTCCTTCAATCGCCTCTCCTCCAAATACTCCGTCTGGTCTTCTTTGAAATGCAATATCACTTTCGTACCACGACCAATATCCTCACCCGGATCCGGACGAATCGTGAATGAACCACCAGCTGATGACTCCCAAATGTACTGCTCGTCATCGTTATTCTTTGAAATAACCTCAACACGATCCGCAACAAGGTAAGCCGAGTAGAAACCAACACCAAACTGACCAATCATCGAGATGTCTGCACCAGCTTGCAAAGCCTCCATAAACGCCTTCGTACCAGAACGAGCAATCGTACCAAGGTTGTTGATCAAATCCGCTTTCGTCATACCAATACCAGTGTCAATCACCGTCAATGTGTTGTTCGTCTTGTCCGGGATCAATCGGATCTCCAACGCCTTACCCGTATCCAAACACGACGGATCTGTCAAACTCTTGTAACGAATCTTGTCCAAAGCATCACTAGCGTTCGACACCAATTCACGGAGGAAAATCTCCTTGTTCGAATAGAATGTGTTGATAATCAAGCTCATCAACTGAGCAATCTCCGCTTGGAAAGCAAATGTTTCACCTTCCGGTTCGGTAGCCATCGGTTCCGGCATGATTCACAGTGTCTCAGTGCCAAGTGTGATCACAAAATTCGAGCGAACAGCGACGCGCAAACACGAGGCAGCAACCAACGTGGCCAAACGCGTGCAACAAACCCCTTATAAAGCGCAAATCGAAGATTCTTGAATTTAGAAACACCACTGCCAATCAGCACACGATAGAAGTGGCCAGACCATTCTGGGTGGTTAACTGCGTTCCCATTGGAAGCGCGTGCGGTCGGCTCCATTTCGCCTCTCATCATTGGTTCTCTTCGAACCTATGAAAGGTCGGAATGCCACAATCCGACCAATAGAAGTCGCGTATTTGCCTCGTGCGAACGCACGTGTCTGTGCAGACCGATTCACGGCCTGTGCGTGGGTCGACCGGATTTACGGTCAATGGCGAGGCGGTTTTGGTTGATGCGATTGGATAGTGGGAGTCGATTGTGGATTGTCACACGTTGCGAGAAAATCACGCAGCGGGGCATATGCTTGCTGGTCTGTTTGTTCACGATCGTGTGCCTGATGGTTGTTAGCATTACCATGGCACTTGGAATAATGATGCCGGAATCGCGTTAATAGGTTCCTCCAGTGCACCGTGCGGTATATTTTGAACCGCAGGATCCCCAACAGATATATGTTGGAAAAGTGAATAAGCGACTTTAATGCTGTGGTGAAATCACGAAACATACGATCCGGATAATGAACTGTGTAGGACTTGTATGTTTTTGTACTGTTAGTCTGTACAAGCGGCCGGTGATGAGTAATAGACAATATGAGGTTAGGCGGTTGATATTGTCAGGAGATAGTCAGTGAGCAAGATTCCCACAAGTTTTGCTGTGTTGGTAAATTGGTGCGAGAGAGAGAGAGAACATTCTCAATTTAACTCCACGATGTGATATTGCTCACAGTTTTGTCACCAGGCCTTCATTGGTTCAGTTTCGAGATGTATGTTGGAGAGTGACTTTGCTGTGCGTGGATCACCCGAAGCAAATGAGCATTGTTTCAAACATTGGGGTGTTGATCAAATGAGATAGGATAAATTGAGGAATAAATACTGTGTTGGGTTTGTCTGCATCTGGTTGAATTTATTACTATATATGATCTGATGTGTGCTCCAGAGTTAATGAGCGGCCGTGTGTATGATAGTGGAAATTAGTATACTACAATCTGGGTAACAAATTGCAGTTTAGCTGCAAAATGCATAACAGACAAAAGTGGAAGGGCGAACCATGACTTACATTACTACTTAATGTTGTGTTGAAATCATGAAAAATACAATCCGTATGAGTAACTGTGTGGGAGTGGCACGCTTTCGTACGTGCCTGAATGTGTTCACAATTGGAACCAGTTCGGGAGATTGAAATACGTTTAGGTAATGCGAGGCTAAGGAGATAGCATCAAGGGGTATTTTATGGACAAGATTATCACAACGCTTTAGTGTGTTGGAAATGCGGAATAATAACTCAGAGAGGAAAATTCTCTTTGCAGCTCCACGATCTGATATTGCCCACACTTCGATCACCATTAATACATCGATCTGATCATGAAAGGTGGGGTGGGGAATGACCTGTTCGAGTGTAGATTAATCACAGAAAACGAGCATGTTCACCAATATTGTTCATACAAATATTGTGGTGGTACTCAAATGGGAATGGAGAAATTGAGGATTTCCCTGTTGGACTGATAAATTATCATAGGTGATGCGATGTGCGCTTCAAATTAATGAGGATTGTTTAGTCTCATACAATTCGGTAACTGAAAATGTAATGGAATATGTTACGAACTAAGGTGTCCAACTCAACAAAATTGTCAATGTCAGCGTGGTTACAATGGAGTTGTGGCCAAGTCGTTATGTCACCAACTTGTAACCTGGGAATCCCGTGTTCGAATCGCTCCACCACCGCCCGTCTTTGCAGACAGCCTTTGTATGGCCGCGGCCCCCTTCCTTAATGTTGACTATACATTTGTCTATTCAATAAAAAAGATAGACAGACCGACAAATCGATAATTTCAACAAGAAATGCACAAAAATTCCGGATGAAGCAGAATTTCCAATTGATCACATGGGATAGGAAGTATTAGCTAACGGAAGCATTGATGAAAGGAAGAAATGAAGTTCAATCTGGACAGACCACATATTTTTCACCACCATTGACGTGGTGTCAGGAGGTCGCAGTAGGCATCCTAATAACAATTAGATAATAATGACACGTATGAAAACAGATGACTAGTGGCTAGGAGGCGCTTTGTGCGGTCAACAATTATGAATGGTAAAATCATCGTCACCAAGTTGTGTTTGAACTTCGCTCTCTATCGTTGATTGCAAACTCACTATCGATTGTACTGATAACAAGCACAATGCATAATTTTCCAATGTAATTCTATCTATTTACAGGTTGCGTGATCTTAAAGTGCAATGGCCTGCAGAGATATAATTATGCATCGCCCTTTGCCATTCAACAATAACGAATATAGGTAAAATAGAATCTTTGCAACTCGGCATTGTTACACATTCAGTTCTTAATGTAATAAGAAGGCAGATGGCTGATACTCACGTTTTCTTTAAGGCAAGAGGATAAGCAAAGAATCAAATAACCATGATAATCTCCTGTCTAATCACACCCTGTTCGAAGTATTGTCACACTTCCTGGCACTTCACACGATCGTTTGCCAATGTATGGCTTATTCATTGACCAACCAAAATGCAATGTCGCATACAGCCAATAATGTACCTCGGAGTGTGACGCACACATGACACTGATTGGATAATCCTTAGGAGGAACGCACACGGATTCACTCTTTTAAAGCGATGACAGCGCGCCAAGGCTTATCGATCAGAAAACGGAGAATTGTGTGGGATAAGTTGAATCAGGCTGGAGCAACTCAGCGATGTGGTGAAATCCTCCGGTGATTTATTGAAGCGTGTTTAATTTATTATATTTATTCAAACACATCTGAGATCACCATATCAACACTGATGCATCTCAAAAAATTTACTAACTCAAAATCAACGAAAACTTCCAGTTAGTTAATGATGCAACTTTGTAACGCCTTACCGCTATTAGGACAAAGTATGGCGAGTTTCTCAAAATGCAGAACATCACTGACAGGAAGGCGATCGAACCAGCACGAAAATTGCACCGTGCTGGTTATGTCAGGGCTTAAGAAAGTTAGTTTAGCTCCTCGTCAGATGTGGTTTCTCATCCTACAAAACAGGAGACAAGCAATATTTCAAGCGTGTTACTTTCTTTAGATTTACATCGAAATTTGACAATCTCGTGGATCAATTGCCAGAGGGGGGTCACCGGAATTGATTCAGTGATTTGCCGATGGTTATCTTTTTTATATTGATGAAACAATGTATCTGCATTTGTATCGCTTGTGTTGTCCAAACTCTCAATGCGCCTGTTTTGAGGATGGTTGAGGTTGTCCAAACTCACTGTAGCTGGTCCGAGTCGTGGCGATAAATGCTGTATCTCTGTGACAAATCTTAGTTCAGAAATAAAAACACGAATACATCCGTCCTTCAAGGATATTGCACCCAACGTTCTTCAGGATTTCTCTCTGAGGGCAACTCTTCCTCAAGTAAGAGAAGGTCAGTATAAAAACTATTGTACTTATCTCAACCTAATACCAATTGAAGTACCCGGTACAAATCTTTCATTCTTTGTAGGATCATAGATAGCTGTAAGTAATTTGATCACCACACGTTGCACTCAATGAACTGTGAGGATCACACTGATGTAATTAGGCTGTGAAAATATAAGAGGAAGATGATAAGTGATGCAACCTAGATAAGAATCTGTGATGAAGCTGAATAAGAAAGGAAGAAGCTGAATGTGACTGGTTGTTACCCCTGGTATTGCGGATAAGATGCAATAAACAGTTCAGGAATTACAGAGAAAAAATATAATTTCTGTTTGCCAGTAAATGAGTTTAAATTTGGGTCGTATTTTCCAGGTGAAATGCTGCTAATTTTTTTACTATATCCTTCTATCATTAGGTATCTTATCAAGTGTATCTGTCGATCCCAGAAATATGTAGGCACTTGCATTGGGTTCAAAGGAATCGGGGTTATTCGATGAATCCTCTGCCTCAATGAAATTTACTCACTAAGCTTTTGAGGACCTAGACTGAAGGCACGCGTGCAATGATTCAATCCAACGTTCATGCATGAGCATGGCGACTGCTTTATCGATCAATTTTGACTTGATTCGGTTCCTTACCCAGCCAATGGAGGTCACTTAACGCCGGGTTCGTCCATCCTCGTCTATAAAGCTCACTTGATCAATGGTCTAGGACATAATGACCCCGGGTGGTGGTGGATGCACGAACAGTGAAACCGAACCGCACCAAAATTTCAACCTAGATCGGAAGATCACTCAAAACGTACCTATTTTCTCGAGCGCTTTTCGATTGACTGCGCTACGTTTGTGTTCACTGTCTCATTGGAATTTATTTCTTGTTTTCTACAATATTTTCGCGACGTTCATATGACAGGGAATCATTCATACGACTAAATGATAATCATTCCTGCCTTACTTCATCCAACTCATGTGGTTCTACTCGAACTGTGGTTTCTGGTTAGAGCAAGAAATGAAAGCGTACGGGTGACAGACGGCTCTTGCACACATTCCACCTCTGAAGATGACTGCTCCCCGTGGTGATCCCAGCCTGCGAGATGACGCATAACCTGGAGCGACAAGTTACAATTTTAGGACAACTGTGATCAATCAAGCTGCACGGGTGACGTCAGCAAAGCGCGTGCGTGCCATAGCTTCTGGACTACATGCCATAATCGATCGTACCAGCCAATGAGAACCCGTGTGGCCCAGACAGAAGCTAAATAACGGCAGAAATACTAGAACGCGATTGGCAGAGGCCCGGATGATCAATGAACTTGTTTTATACTTATTATTTAATCCCCCTTATTTCTTTTAATAAACGAGCTACTACTCCGGTGGCCTTTTCCTCGAGTCTCGGTTACGTGGGATATTGCGTGCAAGTGTGGTTCAGTGCTTACGCCTCGTCCGTGATGGCTAATCCGTGCTCCGTAGTCAGTAACTCTTATTTCGTGTTCAGTGCGTACTACTACTACTATTGTTACAATTACTACACTCCCTCATTTGGCATTTCCAACATTCGTTCCCTGTCTGGCAAGTTGAGTGACCTCGCTGATCTGCTAACTTATCGCGAGCACACAAACACGTGTGTGATATACATACAGAAGTCGTAGCTAAACCAAAACATACAGGACTGTTGATCAATATACCGGGTTTCGCAAGTTTTCGACAAGACAGAGAAAGAAGCAAAGAGGAAACCGGAGGCAGGGTAATAGCTTATATTGTCATTTATACATCCAAGCATCCTTCATCCCATCAGGTTTTTGTTTAGATGCGTTAACAACGAAAATAAGGATGGATGCTATTTTGCCAAAGGCTGGCTGACCAGATGAAAGATGAAGTTACCGTCTGTAACCTTTGTTAGTACAGCCAAAACGAATTATGGACAGTGTGGTCCAGCTTCAGGGTCATCAAATTTCATCAGTAATGCGAATCCACCCACCCAAATGAGGACTGAACCCGGGATCACAGAGATAGAACACATTTATACTACTCACTTGACCATCGGGAAGCTGATCAAATGGTTTTCCATCTTGCACAAACATACGCTATTACTTAAACGATATTTACGAGCTCAATGTACATATTTTGGACAGCGCATATTAGCACAAGGATTTTCATTTCACACTTCAATGACTTTGTACATTTCCCTTCATCTATATTCGAGTGTCTCCCTATAATAGTAAGTCTTATCGAATCAGGCTATCCAGTGTGGCTCAATGTTGTAACATCCACTTGAATCCGATTAGAGCAATACTGTTACCACCATATCCTCAAAGCAGATCACCCAGTTCATACTGTCATCGGTCAAGGACATACCCGGTTGAGGTGGGGGGAGAGGGACGAACGATTTAAGCCCACTCTACCGAAGCTTTCATCCTCGCTCGGTAACTCTTTTAAAAAGTACTTTTTTGTCTGTGGAGGAATCAGTTCACACTGACCGGACGGGGTTTCGATAGGCCCGGTCCAATCGGTGATGTGTGACGGCACTAGAACCAATTATTTTGTTGGGTTCCTGGTAGATTGATAGGATTGATAGGATTCACTTAAAATTAGATCAGATTCACAAGAAATTACAACAGATTCACTTGATGTTGAAAAGGTATAGTTTACATCAGACAATGAGCTAAACTGCTTGATCATGACTATGCCGTAAACAAGCAGATACCGGGGGCACTTCTTCCCTTATGAAATACAAGTTGCTTTCAAAGAAGGCTCGTGCTAAACATTTAAGGAAGATGAGAAGCAGCTCACAGGTGTTTGAGCATTGTTAACTCAATGAAAACGCAGCAAACGTTTCTGTGAGAAATACGTGCGAACAGGACGGGCGACCAGCGTGAGCACCACAAGACTGACTTGATTGATATGAATCGAAGATGACTGAGCGCGCTTGTCATAACGGTCCAACTAACCAGTCGGGTAATCAAGACCACAGTCCTATTGGCACAACAATAAGTTTGTTCGTAACTGGTCGGTCGATTTGCATGCACGCTTGGCGTTAGAAATATCGAAATCCGGCCTTGTCCACACCGTGTAGTGCTCTCGTATTCAAGATGAGTCGAGTTAAGAATACACATAATTTTATTTATGGTGTGCATAATTAAGTCCATTGGGACAGAAAATTAGGATATCTCAATGAGTGAATAGGCAATGCTAAATAAGAGCGAGAAGCCGCGGTGAAGCTCCACTTTTCAGGTTCAAGTGAAACCGTTGTAACTTCTAGTGAATCCAACCAATGGCATTCAACTTGAAACCCCACGGAGTGATTAGTACTTTAGCCGTCAAGTGTCATCGCTTGGTCCGGATCTATTAAAACTCAACTGAGAAAGAAACGCCGTAATTGGATTCGCTTCCATTCAGTGCACCTCATTGGTCACT
>UZAN01053504.1:0-16459 GCA_900618425.1 Echinostoma caproni
GTGAATCCTGCGAACTGCGTGTGGAGGTAAGGTTATTTGTCATGAGCCTACTTTTCCCACAGTTTCTTGAGCTTAGCCGACCGGTTCGTCCAGACAAGGAGGAAGTTCCTGTTTACCCACATGAGGTAACTTTAGGGTGTTCATGCAGTTCATTAAATAGTGTCGACGTCAAGGAAAGTCCTATAGTGCCGAGTTACGCTTAAACATTCGTATATCCCTAAATGGTTCACCTGCGGGTGTATTTGAAATATCTGGGGGTGAATTACCAGTAATGGTTTTGTCCAAAGCTTGCAACTTGTCCCGGATAAGCCGCAACGATTATCCGAAACACGGTGAAGAGGAAAGAGAAATTGGTGGGTATTTCATTGTCAACGGAAAAGAAAGAGTGCTGCGTCTCATTGTAATGACTAGACGCAATTTCGTATGTTTTTCGAAATTTGATTTATTTTCTGTTAGCCCTTAGCTGTTTCTAGGTCTTCCTTCAAGAAACGGGGTCATGGCTACACAGAATACGTAGTGCTAATGCGCTGTGTTCGCGAAGATGAAACTGCAGCCGTGAGTATTAAAGTCTGTCTTCAAATGTAATCGGTCTTTAAATTTTTGTGGTTGTGCTGTGTGCCATGTGGTAGTTACGTGTTTAGGTTAGTCGTAATAACAATGAGGTACAATATCACACCATTTCTTGTGTTCCGTTGTTTTTGAGATATCATCATTATACAATTTCATCGATCATATCCATACTGATAATGTAAAAAGCAAATAAGAATGTCTATGGTGAACTGGCAGGGGGCCTATTTTGAGACGGGTGGAGGTCAGAGAATGAAAACCGCAACGGCCCTCATACGGTACGCAAGATGCCTGGACATATACCCGTCTTCCAACCTTCTGCCCTGTGAAGTAAGAACGCGACTGCTATCCGTTCGCTATCATATCCTTTAAATTTCTTCACCCAGCGGATTCCTCTTTCCGACCCCAGCCTGGAAAACGGGAGACACCTATTCTGTCTGATAGCACTGCACTTCTTAGTGCTTCGTTCCCAATTCTGTTGACCACTTGCTTTCCTCTAATCATAGGCAGCAACAGCGAATGAGGTACGATACGATAAACGAAAGCTGAACATTTGCAATGCTTGTCCTGACTAGCGTAGCTTACTAATCTTCATTCGATGTGATAGCGAATTTCCCGCCGAATTACTCTCAAATACTTGTCAAATTCCACGCTCGCTCTATCCAATTTGCGACAAACCCCATACACATCGATAATCAAATACTTAGCGCAGCAAAGTAACGCTGGTTCTGAGCGTTCGTCAAATAAGCTTCGATATCATCCTGGCGGAAAATACTCACCTACTCTGTATTTGACCACCGATGCCTTCGAAACGTTGCTCGTGTCTGGTGGGAACACCGGGTGAGCAATGAAGAAATAAGTCATCGTTCGCTGGGTGCTGATAGTCATTCTCTAACAGAAATAATNGTACTCGACCACCGATGTCTGCGAAACATTGCTCGTGTCTGGTGGGAACACCGGGTGAGCAATGAAGAAATAAGTCATCGTTCGCTGGGTGCTGATAGTCATTCTCTAACAGAAATAATCGCTCTACACCGATAACTTGGTCACGTTTTGGTGTATGCTTGCCCATCGACAACCTATATGTGCTGTTTTGCGCCCGTGCTGGGCAAGGTGTGAATAAGAGCCGCGGCGGTCGGACCAAGATCGGGCTTAGAGGTATGAAGAAAGCATTAACATTGATTTCGGTAGGTGTAGCTCGCCTTCCGGGCTGGGGACCAAGGAATGATGATTTTACAGACAGATATGGCTCGAAAGAGGTCAGTGGCGTGATTGTTATGTGGTCTGTTTGTCGAAACCCCATTCCCCCAATAGACAAAAGCTGAAAAATGTGATATGAACCCAAAAACAGTTATTTATTCATTCTCCCTGTTCTCTTTTCCCCATTTTCCTTTCAATCTGTGCCCCTACTACGTTTTTATCAATTCTGTTGCGCTTGCACCATGCTTGTCCTCAAGCCAGTGTGAAATATATCTTCCAACATAGGTTTGTGAAAGATTAAACTTGTTTATCGTTATTTTCGTAGCTAATGATGCTTCATTGGCTGGTGAATGGAGAACCAACGCTTGCGTTCGTAGTGGAGCGCGAACAGTTTTTCGTGCCAATATCTATTCTTCTCCGGGTGAGTTCAGTCATTTAATGAGCCTGTATTGACCTTTTAGGATTGCTGAATATTTAGTCTGAAATGCATTCGCCATCGAATTCTCACTACCGGTCGGCTAAAACGTCACAAATTTTCCATTATTTCCGTTGGATATATACCATTTTTAAGCACGCATTCTTGACGATTTCATGTCCTCTGTCGTGGTTGATTCACACGTCATAACCCCGTTAACTCCACTATTTCCTGTTTCCATTTTACTACTTTTTTCGTACATTTTCAAGATTCAGTTGCATCGTTCTCGGCTCAAGATAAACATTTAAACGAAACAATGATGGTTACCTTACCTTTTTCCCAGCAGTTATTTTAGAAAAGGAAATGCTTAGATTTTAATAAGCAGCACGAACCGGATTTCAATGCTTTTACTTCCATGATATTTGAAGTTTGCTTTTACACATATCTAATGTGCTTCAATTAAATCACTGCACAATAATCTTGACAAAAAGTTCCATCATTTTCTTTATTACACACTTTCGTGCGATGAACAGCAGGCGGGGTAACCCCCGTGGTCACGAGGACCTGCTGTTCAGTGATGGAAACTGGTAACCTAAGCCCTTGGACTTGGAATGGTGAACCACATAAGGCCCCGATAGGTTAGGCGTGGTATTGAACCGTACGACAGCAAAGCTGCCTACCGCCAAACGAACGCAACACTGCTAGGTTGGATGAGTCAGAGCAGGTGAACCTTCTTTAAGATTTACAACCGGAACCTTCCACTAGTCAAACCCTCAAGACATCGGGGCGATGTGTGAAAAACCACAATCCATTGGGGGCTGGTGTCCATTCCATCGGATCATACGCCATTTGGACGCGGTCGAGCGTTCAAGATGCCCAATGTAATCCGTGACCACTGTCACAGCCAGGAAGGTGTGGATGTGTGGTTCATGTGCCTCTTCTTTTTTGGTTTGAAATAAGAGTTTTTAGCCAACTCTACTGGGCTAGTGGTTCACCGACCTGTTTATATGTTGACTTTTTGTCCTCACTTTGTTGGGAAAATTTCCGTTACAGGAAGGCATGGAGTAGCTCTTCCCCGACAAAAACTACTTGAGACACTTGGTCTTATGGGAAAAGTTTGCCAGCCGCAAACCGAGATACGCCCGGACTATATTGACCGTACATGAATTATGATCAAAGCAAGACCAAAGTAGGGTATCAAATAATCTCGGGTTTTTAAGGAGCAGCCTATTTTATCTTTTTGAAGTACTAGTTTTGAAGTTTAACATCATTGATTTTGTACATTTTGTTTATATAAGTTTATTCGAAACTGAAAGGAAAAGTATTTCTACTGAATGAAATCCGTGTGGGATTTAGGTACGGAGTTAAAAGATACTCGTACTACAATGTGAAAAATAATCACTTCTCCCAGTATATCTTACCATGGGTGAAGGGAATCATACCGACCTGAATTATTAACAAGTTAAATTCAGCTGACCGAAACCTCAGCACTTCTCTGACAGAGTGACATCCACGCTGCTTTATTGGCGGCTGCATGTATCATTTNGCAAGGATCGGTGTAAAAGTTTCGTAATCAGTTGTCTACAGCAGGTACTGCATGAAAGCTTTGCGACTCATCAGTGCGTTTTGTAGTCTATCCCCTCGATTAACATAATTCAAAAAATATGACATCGTCACTGGCTTTCAGCCTCCACCGTCAATTACACAGGTCTGGCGTGAAAATGTTCAAGTGATAAAAACAAGTATGCAGTCATTTTGTACCCGAGTCCTGCCTATTATCTAACAGTGGTTTCTATAGTCAATAACCCTACTGTCTTTTTATCTAGGCACTTGTGGCAAAAACAGAATTCGAAATATTTGATGACATACGTCGTGGCAGTGGCGAATCGCTTTCCCTGGAAGAGTAAGCTCACCCGTTATCGCTTATAGTTTTCAATCAGGTTCTCACATTTCCATGGAAACTGATCGTGCTTATTTGTGGGTACTTTCTATCAGGGCTGCTATGCGGATACTGGTTCGTTTGAAAGATGACGATTATAGCTCCCAGACGCGAGCACTTTCTTATCTCGGTCGCCTCTTCCGTGGCAGAATGCATGTGTCAAGTGGATCGACTGACGAGGAAGCCGGTGTCTACTTACTAAAGTGAGTGATCTTTACTTCCATTAGCCCCTTATTCATATTTGATCTGCTGTTCTCGTGATTGCTCTCTTTTTATCGGTTGCGTATTTAAGCGGTTTTGATAACTCGGTATTCCCAAGGTTCGCAATGATAGATGTTCGAAAAATTGATCACGATGTGTTCACATGGCTAAAGTTCGGATATAAGTGCACATGATGAACTTGAAAACCGAAAATTTGGTACGCCACATTTCATTTTGCAGTTGGTTTTTCATGGTTCAGGAAAGCACATAGAGGCCCATTTAGCGGTTGATTGGAGCCGTCTTTTTGACGGTGCCTGATGCTCAGTTTTTGTTATATGAATAAATCGTTTATTGTCTTTCGAATTGATAAGTTCATTTTTCGTTTCGGCTTTTGAATTGACAGATGCTTTCGGATGTTTATGATTCACTAATTTGATGTTTCTTTCTGTGGTATTGTGATGTGAGTTGTAGAGGAAATCTTTCTTTAGATCGCGGGGCCACAAATTTTGTCATCAAATCCTATGGATAACAATTTTAATCAACCCTAAAGCTACCGGCTGCGGTCATCTGATTTGAGACAGCGTCACTTTGGTCGTATTAATCCAAATTTACCTACAGCTGTTGTTTCAGCACAACAGTTGCTATGTTGGGTCCGTGTTCGATGCTCAGTTCTACATCGCTTGGTTTGAGCAACCAGTTTCTGTGTTTGAAGGCGCTAGGTTTCTATTTATCTCATGGTGGGTTTTTTTAATATTCGGGAATGGTTTGCTAAGTTCCGTCCCCGGCTGTAAGTAAACCAAAGGTGTACCTTTTGGGTTTGCACTTTTTTAGCCAGAGTATGATTTGCAGGTAACGATCAGCAGTGAAGTAAATTGCAGTTTATTAGATAGCTTTAATCCGTGACATTCTTCGAATAAACCCACCCTCTTGCTGGAGTTAGCTGCATCAGAATAAAAAAGTATGATCTTACAACGACCAACCAACTGTAAGATGTCTTACCACTTTCACCTTTTACCCTTATTTTTAGACAATTTGTAGCCATTCATCTGGACTCTTTCGTCGACAAGTACCATCTTTTGTGGTAAGTTGAAAAAAACCTGGTCCATCTTGGTTAATTTTTCACACCATGTATGTCCACAAAGCTACTGTTTAATTGTTTTTGATGTTAAGTTTAAGTGATGGGGGTCATATAGTTTAACTTCCCGTTACTGTTGTGTGCAATCTGTAAACCCCATCAACCGGAACCCATTTTTGACGGCAGAAAGTATTGATAGCACAGGTACAACAGATATTCCGTGAAAACATCGAGTCTTACTGTTCTATGTCATGACTCAGGTTACCTGTTAACATATGCTGAATAACAGGTCCTCACAATACTGTGGTTTCTCCCCTCTGCTTCTCAGTACAACAATGTTTTAAGTCAAGATATGATAGTCTATTGTTTTGTACGCGCTGCACGTGGAATATTTGTGTAGCTCCTCGTAAATTTGTTTATAAATTTAAAATTGAATACATCCGGAATGTGACGTACTTATGGAATCGAAACAGATTCTTCATGTGCTAATTAACTTGATTGCATGGTTGGGGATCCTCAGTGTTCGTCTCCTCAACAGTTGGGTTGTTACTGTAGAAAAACCCCACGATCTCATGCGGAATTTTTGTTGGTCAAGTTGTCATTATTAATATGCGCGACCGTAGAAAGTTACGAAGGAACCTGTTTTACGCTTGAGTTTTGCATCCTTTACAAACGTGTACATTGATAACTCATACTTATGTTCCTCATTTGCAATCTTTTCGTAAAGCATGGTATACATATAAGCTTTCATGTCTGGGGGAATTGTCTCATCTACTGTACGTCATACAAAGGTGCGCAGTAAAAATCTGACATTCGGTTGTCACGATCTATTGCGTTAATGCTTCCCGGTGCGGTATTCGACTTCAGATACTGTCGGACGTGTGCTACTGGATGGTGCTGATGGTGCTTTGGCTTCCGTGCTTGTTCTTTAGCTTCTTTTAGGCGCTTTACTACCGGGGGAGGAAACACCATCGGAATTCTGGATGAAGCTGTTGGAATTCATTTGAATTTCAGTAAATCAGTTGAATTTATACTACCATAAATAACGAATGAGACCGTGTTAGACATACAGTTGTGAGATCTGTGACCTAACGATCGAATGACCTAACAATTATATAATCATTGAGAATTCCACTTCCGGTCCGAAGACGAAATTAGTCCCAGATAACCAATGAGGTTATTTTCCCTTTCCCAAAACAATGGTTTGTTTTTTATGTCTGCATACTGATTTATATATAAACTGCGTGATATGTATTGCGATGTATTTAACATGAAAACCAGCTTGTTCTGTTTTAGGTCTGTAATTATTTGAATTTGTGCTGACAATTCTACTTTTAATCCTGGTAAAATTGGGATCTGATTAATGGTGATTGTGATAATAAAACAATAATCCTTTAGTCCTTCCAAATATTGAATCAAAAAGTAACGCTACGGTGGCGGGGTTCAACCACGAGATGGCAAAGAGACAGTCTGTACCACTCAACCGCCGCCGATCGTAGTACAAGTTAGATAAATATGGTGAGACCGTAACGACAATAATAGCAGAATGGGGTGGGAGAGCAGCGGCATGAAAAACAAAGAAGTAAAGAGAATCGAAGTATCACGAACAATGTCTTCTTTATCTGTTTCATCATACACCTTGGTTATTTTTGTATCAGTTTACAATTTTTATGAGACAGGATTTCAACTGGCAGACGGCACAGCATTCACACGTCTTCTATTCTGAGTCGTACTTCTCAGCGTCTCTAACTAACGACAATCCTCATCCCTTGTGCATCATACAGGCAGTATGAACCAAAGGCCACAGTTGGCGGGGAGTATCTNCCTTGCACCTTGGGAAATACGCCTATATACTGGATCGCCTCATATGGCCTCTACTGGGGAAGCTCTACTCATTGCCTTCCTGCGGCGGTTTTCCCACCATAGTTTTTTTTTAAATTTCCACGCGTAACCAATTACAGAGAACTCGAAAATGTGCCACAACATATGAAAAAGAAATCTGTAGAATGTGTTCATAGGTTGTGTGGGCATGTTACTTTCCGGTTTTCCTGACCGAGGAAGAGGGATAACCTCGGGGTCCCCACCCGAAGCATTTAGCTGGAAACCCAGACCTGCAAGACATCAAGACGGAGCTCAGAGTCCGCAGTCCGCTGGGGGCTGGTGTCCAGTTCATNATCGAATCATACGCCCTTTGGACGGGGCCAAACGTCCAAGGTGCCCAATACACCTCAATGTACAACTGAGCCGGTGACCACTGCCGCAATCAGGATGGTGTGCATGTGGTTCGTACGCCTCCTCATTGTTGGTTTGAAATCAGGGTTTTTGGTCAACTCCTTTAAGTGAACTGCCAGTGGTCCACCAACGCGGTTATAGCCCCGAATGTCGGCTTTTCGTCCTGTCACTTTGGAAAAACAACACCACGAGGAGGTAGTGAGTGGGGTTTCCTCAGCAGAGGCTAGACGCTTGGTCATATAGGAGCATTTCGCGAGGTGTAAGGGTATGGTGACCAGTAACAATCCCAGACATCCACCCCGACCATAGAGGTTTTCGAAGTTAAAACGCGAAGCCAACATTCCGGCTATAACCGGGTAGGCAAACCACTATGTAACGTTTTACGAATCAAGCAAACGAGAGCGGAACGGAGAAGACTCGGAGTCGGAATTATACGCTTTACTCAACTAAAAAATCCGGTACATGAGCTGTAATAGAAAGAAAGAGGTTTATGTAATACGCGGTAGAAAAGGGTGTATAAACAAGAGAACCAGAACGTGACACACTAGCAGTTCGCCGACCCAAGTGGGCTAAAAACACTGATTTCGAACCAAACACCCAAACACGCATCCAAACCTTCCTGTTTGAAACAGTAGTCACGGCGTCGATTGGGCATCTTGAACGTTTGACCCCGTGCAAAGGGTGCATGATCCGATGAAATAGATATCAACCCCCAATGAATTGTGCTTTTTCACGCATCACCCCGATGCCTTTTAAGTCATGCTTTGACAGGTGCACGGTTCCGATTGTAAATCCTAAGGAAGGTTCACCTGCCTTGTCTCGAGCAACCTGGCTGTATCGCGCTCACTAGTAATCACGGTACTTATCTTTACGCAAATTTTATTGTACAGTGATTTAACTGACCCACAGTCTGGACTCCCACGTGTGAAATATCTTAATATATCTTGATATAATAATATCAACCAAAGCCAATGCTAAAGCTCTTTTATTCATGCTTCTGCACTGCGTCATAGTCTAACCTCCGCGACGTATCTTCCAGCGACGAAAGCATATTGAAATTAACGGCAAACCTTGGACAGACACGCAAAACTTAGCCGAGCCATCAATGGCAATGTAGAGCGATTAATTTTGCTTCCAGGGAACGATTATCCGCATCCAACACGACGACAAACTCCGTCATTGCCTACACGATGTTCCCATCAAACACGAGCAATGCTTTGAAGATGGTTGTATTGTATTGTATTGTAAAGTAATAACTTCTACAAACATGAAGCCCACATTTCAGTTAGATAGAAGTTAGATAGCCAGTTAGTATCCTTAACGAGGAAAGGCGTGGTCTCGTAACCGTAAGGCCAGAACTTATGAACCGCGGCAATACGCACCATTCCCGTAGGGAAAAACCAGATGTCATGGCGGTGCCACGAGTGTCACCAGTTGGCAGAAGCTGTCCCATTTTTTGCTCTTCGTTATGTGATCTCCCCAAAACCACCCACAGCGTCGATCCAGCTTTGGAGGTGCCTAAAGTTTTAAACTTCTTCCTTCTGATTACAATACACGGTGAGTGATGGCATAGGCCCCAGCCAATCTTCTGTAGGTAGAGTTATCATATGTTCCCCTGATTCTTTTGTCGCAAAGGTTATGTATACGAGACGTAGCTTGATATGGTCATCATTGTAGTCATCTGCTCTACGACCCTATATTCTAAACAGCCGGCCGTGTTTCATAACTCGTAACCAATGATTTATTTTCACTAATAACCATTATCTCTCGTTTGATTGTCTCACTGTTATCGAATGAGTGCTCGTTTGTCGTGTTTGTTCCTACCTCGGACAGTTTGATGATCCGCAAGCTACACGCGTTCGTCCTCGGGCAGTGCTGTGAAGAAAGCAACGATAATCTCATGTTCCAAGAAGTTTTACTCCCATCAACTCTTTATATGCAAGTCCTGCGTGTAAGTTGAACGCTGTATCCTCCTCGCCTATCTCGCTTCCTTCACATTGCAGATCGAATTTTGAGCGTAGCTAACCGTTTGATGACCAATCGCGTAACGGAAACAAACTAAGACTAATTTCACTAACCCTACACCGATGACGCATCCTATTGGTGGTGTCGCTTACCTTTCAATTTGGTTTCAGTTTGGTGGCAGTTGATTTGATTTCACTGGCCTAGGCAAAAATGTTACGGTCAGGTGTGAGCATAACTCGCATATGTTAAACAAGTTTTGGATATTTTAAAAGATTGGCATTACTTGAATTAAAAATAGCAAGTGAAACCAAAGGTGTAGTAAGATACGGTGGGTGCAGACGGCTTCCAGTGCATCTTTTGAAGCAGGCTTTGAAACTCTTCTTGGTAGTAGACAGCTTTGTTATAGTCCGGTTCAATGCTACGCCTAGCCCACTGGGGCCTTAAGTGGTTCGCCACTCCAAGTACCGGGGCGTAGGCTACTGATTTCAATCACTGAACGTCAGATCCTCATTACTATGGGGCTTTCTCTGTCTACTGGTCACCACACATTGGTGTGTAACAAAAAATACAAACCCATATAGTGGAAGCAAGAAAGCTGTCGACCTGATATTAGTGTTTTATCATCTTGATAAGTGTCATCGTTTGCGCTGACGGGGATAAGACCACTTCATTTTGTAGAGGTTCAGATAAACAATCTTGAGAACGGTCCTTTACTCGGAATCACCTACCGGTGGAAGACAGACTGACGTTTATGAGGATTTGTCTTTCACTGCGTAAAGGACAGGCACCGACGTGGAGTATGCAAGTTTTTAAATTCAGCAGGAATAGCTTTGTGCGTCCACTTGCATGTAAACAGTGCACAGTGTAGTCCAGTGTCTGACTCAACAAACAGCCGAAATCGTTATCGGGTGAAATAAAAATATAAAAAAAGCGTTGCAAGAAAACCTATTTTTCACTCGACAGTTCGATTTCTGAGAAATTCCTTTTCCAATTCAGTGTTTTTGATAGACAGGGTTCCTTAGCTCAGTAGTTTCCTGGTTTTTCATTATACACTTATAGTTTGTTGAACAGAAGACTGGGTGAACCCTATAGTCACGAAGACCTGGTGTTCAGTGCTGGAGACCAGCAACCTACGCCCCGACACTGGGAATGATGAACCACATAAGGCCCCGCTAGGTTAGGCGTGGTATTGAACCTGGAAGGCAGCAAAGCTACTTACCATGTCGTTCCTGTACATGACATCGTCTTCACTGACTGCGCTTGAGCAGATTGCATAGCCCAGTTGGTTCTAATTTGGAGTTCTCTCAGGCTCATTACCAAACATGACTCGTCCACCTTTCTGTTTTACCCATTGAAATTGTTTCATATAAATGTGATTGTGAAGACTTGAAAAGGAATTCGCCCAATTCGCGTACATTGTGTGATCCAAATACTCCTCATCATTTTTCTATAGGAAATGTCTAATTTGTATTCTGCGAAGAATGGTTTATCATGCTTCTATCTCATTATTTAATCCTCCTCCGTGGCAATATACATTTTGATGTCACAGTTCTCACATCGTTATGACTCATCTGAACAATCCGCTAATGGAAGTTCCTGATACCATCAGCAGATTTCATATGTTAAAAATAATTGTATTTTTTCTTCAGGACAAAATTTGTCAAACCCTGGATAGTACCAGGGATCACGTGCTCGCCAGAATTCGCAAAGGGAGAGTACGAATTAATCCAAGTGAGAAAGACAATTTTATCTTGGTTTTTCAATTTTCCTTCTTAAACTAAGTTATATAACGCATGAATCTAGGTTTGGCTAAGTAAGCACTTGCCCATCATCTTTTTATTAGCACTTTTTACTTGGTAGTATTCTTTTGATATTGGCGAGTAATCTAATTCATCCTATGATTGTGAATGACTTTCAGTTTACTTCCTCTGAATGTTTTACTCCTAAATTTTCAACCGTGTATTTCTTTCTTAGTCCCTGTGCTTCGTTTTTGGTAATGCTCACGATCTTCTATTATCATGGTTTATTTCCGTTCAGCCTTCATTCAACAGTCTCTACTGCTCCTGGCACCAGAAATAGGCTCATCAATGAACTATTTGTTGGCCACGGGGAACTTACCACCGAGTGTTCGAGCCAACTTGTCGCCACAACTTGGAGGTCAATCCACTGGGTTGAGCGTACCAGCAGATAATGTGAATTTCTTACGGTTGGCTGCTCAATTTCGTGCGATACATCGTGGTGCCATTTTCACCGATATGCGTACTACTTCCGTACGTCGTCTGTTGCCCGAGGCTTGGGGTTTCCTTTGCCCGGTCCACACACCGGATGGTGCTCCTTGCGGTCTGTTGAATCATTTGGCTGAACCGGTTGAAGTAAGTTGACGGTCAAGAGGCAGTGTGGTCGACCTCGTTTTGTTTACCTAGACATTCACGATCAGGCGGGTTACAGCTTCACCGTACTTGTTTGATACGAGTGCACAGTAGTTCTGCAAAGTTCGCTGCCATCATTTGGTTCAAAGGTGAACACGCAGAGGAGGAGCAGAATTGGCATGAAGAGAAAATCAAAAAGACATGAGAATTTTTTACCGGATCATCTAAACGTTCGTTGTCATCCGGTTCCTCAGTGACCTAAGGCTAAAATGTGAGTGAGTCCATTTCAGTTTCCGCAACCGTTAATCATGCACCTTCGTGCGGTGGTTTTGGTTGTTATCTTTTGGTCACCCATTTGGATGAAGAATGGGAGAAAGACAGGAAGATCGAAAGTAGAGTCGAACAAAAACTGGAGAATTTCAGTGGTCTAGGGTTGCAAGTAAATTGAGAGGATTCATGAACGCCACTGTTAACGACATTCGGCCAAATCACTCAGTGATGTGAGATCCTTATCATTTTTATAAATCAGTCTGTTTTAACTTGCAGTCAAATGAAAATGCCCTAATTCTTGATCGATCTACTATTGGTTCATTTGTACTGTCCTTCTCTGTTTGTAGGCTGTTTGTGAAACACCGAAACAATCGTCCGTAGACAGTTTAGCTGAATGGTTGTCCACGCACAAGTTAAGGCCCGTCGAACTGTCCCGCCAGTTGTCCGGGGTCACCGAGGAGCAAAATGCATTGCCGGTGCTGCTCGATGGCCGGCTCGTTGGTTGGTGCTCGTCTTGGACCGAATGCATGCTACTGGCTAACGAACTGCGAGACATGAAGCTGAACAAAAGCTCTTCACATGTCCCATACTCTCTGGAAATTGCAGCAGTCCCACCAACTGATGTGGGCTCTCAGTACCCGGGTTTGTTTCTTTTCACTGGTGCTTCACGTCTGCTACGACCAGTGAAAAATGTGCGCAATGGTCCTCAGAATGGCGCGGATCTAATCGAGTGGATTGGAACATTCGAACAACCCTACTTGGATATAGCGGTTACCGAGAAAGAACTGGAAGAACGATCGGAGGAGGATCGATCGCATATGGAACTAGCACCAGAAGCCATATTCAGTTTTGTTGCCGGTCTAACGCCATATCAAGATTTCAATCAGGTAATTGTCTGAATCAGTCATGTATACAAATTCATACAGTCACTTGATTGTGATATTTCTGTTATCTTGGCAGGTTGCGTTTGCGGAACGTGGTCATCACTAGAACTGCCTCATTTGAAATGCATAGATTTAGGTCTCCAGTTTGTGCAATCGATAGGTTTCGTATACGTTCTTACTTTGCATGCACTATCAGTGTAGTAGTAATCAACGAAGTTCGCTTCACTGTATTTCGTGGTACCATGATGACGGTTTATCATCGGTTTCTACTTTGAAAGACGAAACAACTTTCGTTTATCATTCATTTCCGAACTACGCAAAGGCTCTTCATCACTGATGGTGTATAACGATCTGGATAAGAAAATTGACACATCAGCGTTTTTAGTTATACTACCTCATCGGCATCGTTTTCAGGCTGTATCATATTGTTCGTGACGTGTTTATTCAGAATGTTAGGGACAAGATGATTTTGAAATTTAACTGTAATCAATGCCAATCGAGGTGTGTCTATTTCTTTTATTGACTCACCATCTCTGTTTTCCTGGATCTAAAAGCGGCTTTCGATGCAGTAGACCACTCTAAACTCTGGTGCTGCCTCGCCCTAAAAAATGTGCCCGAGAAGTTAATTTCAATATTACAGTTGCTTTTTACTAATAGCCGAGTCGGAGCTTACGGCACTTTTTCACCCGAGTTCACCACGGAACGTGGTGTTTGACAGGGTTGCTTTCTCTCCCTTTTTCTATTTAACTTCGGGATAGATTTAATTCTGGAAACAGCCCTATCCTCGTGCGAGGATAGCGGTATCGATTTACTCCCAGTTGGCAAACTCTGATATGGAGTATGTAGACGATATTGTGCTACTAAGTGAAGATCCAAGTAAGTTACAAGCATTACTGAATAGTTTGAGTGCTGGTGTATCCATGTTCGGTATGCGTTTTGCACCTTCAAGGTGTAAAATTTTACTACAAGATTGGGTTGATCCAGCAACCAGCTTCATTCTAACTGGGGAAGTAAAAGAGCAAGTAGACAAATTTTGCTACCTAACCAGCTANGTAGACAAATTTTGCTACCTAACCAGCTATATCTCACCTGGCGGAAGCATTACGGATGAAGTGTCGGCGCGCATACAAAAGGCTTGTCTGGCATTTGCCAACTTGAGACATTTGTGGTGCCGTCGCGACATCCGGCTGTCTGTGAAGGGTTAAGTATATGCTGCAACATTTCGGCCAGTTCTGCCCTACGGTGCAGAGAATTGGCCAGTAGGGAACAGGAACGGTGTTCGAACACTGCTGTGTACGTCGCATTGCATGACCCTGANTTTTAAGCAGTCGCGGTCGTCCACTGGAGCAAGTGATTAATCTCCACAGCTTACGTTCTTTGGGGTACGTGTTACGTATGTCACCAGATAGGTTGCCGCGGCAAACGATGTTTGCCAAGGCTGGTGGCGATTGGAAAAAGATAAAGGGTGGTCAAACAAAGACCTGGCATGAGGGTATGAAAACCCTAACCAGGACACTAGGTCACATAGGCTCCCTGACTGGGGACCTCGGGATGATGGTCACCAATGGTTAGAGACACTAAGTGAGACATGGCTGGGTGTCGCAAACAGTGGCGCTCGTGCATCCACTCATTATTCCCCTAACACCATTCTATATGATTTCTCCATCTTCCGCTTGAATTAGCTTTCAACATTCCAATCTTCATTCTGCTCCTTTATCCAAATGGGGCACCGAAAGACAGCAACCAAAACCGGCGCACGAAAGTGCATGGTTTATGGTTGTAAAAACTGAACTGAACTGTGCCCATTCAGAAAAAGGTTCAAACGTTCATGTTGTGCGATTTTCAATTGTCTTTTCGTCACAACTCTGTTCAGGTGGAGGTAATAGATGAACAGTTCAACCAGTCCATCATTTCCTCCGATTATCGGTCATGTTCTTTGATGTGAATTCAGAAATAATTATTGTTTGTGGGTACTGATGGGATTCTCCATTTTCTTTCGCCTACTGTTCATCCAAATGCGTAGCCAAAAGACAGCAACCAAAACCGGTGCACGAAAGTGCATGGTTATTGGTTGTTCAAACTGAACTGAACTCAGCTATGGGTATTGACTGATCATCTTTAGGAATTCTTCATACACAGACCTCAGTTCATCTAGACAATCATACGCGAGAAGCACTTACTGCACTTGAGTTTGCTGACTACTCACAAGTAACTGAGTTAACAATGCAAATTAAATCCAGTCTACATGAAATATGGGTTGGTGGGTTGGATGGCGGACATTTTGTCCGAGATAACAAATGGAATATCACGTCTCCCTTTTGAACGGTCCGACCAACAACTGACTGTTTCTGAAAAAAATACGGAGAAAATTATTTTGCGCTTCTGGTCAACCCCAGTTTAAGCTCGTGGAGTTAGAATATCATTACTGTCGAGTTTTAACGGGTGAAAAATTCAGGACTTAGGTACTGAGTATACTGTTGACTAGTTAAACTGGGGCTTGTGCATAAAGGTAAATCTAAACGATGGCCATTAAAATTAAAAATATCTATCCCTTTTTTATGACATCGATCCTTTATGTAATGAGCTATTAGCTAACTTGACCTTGCAGAGTCATCTACTATACTCATTTTCAAACACCTTCGTTTTTCCTTTTTAATATTATGTGTGTCTGCACCTTTTGGAACCATTAGTGTGTTGATTTGTTCGCTTGCAATTCATTGATGGGTTTACTTGTTACACCATTTTTTCTTCACAATCTAGTCTCCGCGCAACATGTACCAGTGTCAGATGGCTAAGCAAACAATGGGTCATTCCTCATACACCTGGCGTAACCGGTCGGACGCGAAAGCCTATCGTTTGCTCACACCACAGAGTCCGCTGGTACGAACCAAAACCTACGTGAAGTACGATTTAGATCACTATCCGTTGGGGTTCAATGCAATTGTGGCTGTGATGTCCTACACGGTAGGTCACCCAAGTGCGTCGTTTTCCTCGCAGTGTTGCCTTTTTCGTCTACCACACGCAGAACTTCTTTAGTGTACAGCACTGGTCGATTGTGATGCACCCTTCCATTCTCTTTAGTTACCTCTGAACTCATCATGGCCTAGGCCAACCACTACTGATGAAATAGGAGTATCCGCTACATTCTGAACCATTCCATCTGCTGAGTATGAACGAATCAGGAAAATCAATGCTATAAAAACTCACCAAGGCTTGTTTATTATTATTTGCTATTATTATTTTTATGCTGTTGCCAATGCGAAACCACAAGTGTTTCAGTTTCGGTTAGACCTGTATTTTTTACATTGTGTTGGGGGTTAGCACACTTCGTGGAAGCTGCTT
>UZAN01053510.1:2403-12935 GCA_900618425.1 Echinostoma caproni
ATAGATAGATAGATAGATAGATAGATAGATAGATAGATAGATAGATAGATAGATAGATAGATAGATAGATAGATAGATAAATAAACAGATGAACCTCGTCAGGTAAATGTTTCATCTTCAGTTGCACTGTTGAAATTTCAGCTTCAAACCCATATGGCTTATTGTGCAAATCCTTCTGAACATCGTTGACTGATCTCATTTTAGCGACGATGAAGAAAATTGATCCCAAAATATAAACGGTCTGTCAAAATCATTCTTGGACGTACGCACACTCAGAGATTAGGACACCCGTGGCAATCGAGGTCGGATTCTAATTTTGTCATTGTCATGCTGTTTTCTCTCTCTATTTTATCTGTAAACCCATGATCTGGGAAGAACACAAGTCAGTGAACTGTAGCGGGCTGACTGTAATTCTGGCGTAACTATTTACAAGATAAACGGATGATTAATACAGATCAATAAAAAATATTTGGCTGGTCAATACTCGATCAGTCGCACGAGATCCGATGCGAATGGACTGCACCCTGATTTGCATTATCACTACATTGGAAGTAGTTGATCAGTCACGATGCCTTCTCGTTACGTCGATTAAACATCTGCGTTATAGGAAACTTTAAAAGTCGAAAGTTGTTTCGTCATCATATCTTGACATTTTTAAGACCGTGGATGTGTTTATCCCTTCCCCGTAAATGGTCACATTGAGTAACTTCCCACCAGTCCAATACTGTGGTGTGAAACAAATCACGTATCTCCAGCTGGAAATCATCTATCGAACCACTGGTAATTTTGGGTATAGACTTACCAAAATATTCCCTAATCTTTGTGATTATATGCTTCTTCCATTTTATGGTTTATTCTTACCATATTTTCGAACCCAGCGACATATATTCAGATAATTCGAAATGCGGAGGTTATTGAAAGTGCAAAGGTTACCAACCAATATATCCATCGATCATCTGTGAGTCTTCTTTATTCGATACCACCAATAAACACAAAAGACTGTTGATATTATGAAATTTCCTTTTCAGCTACTCAGTACCTGATTTGAAATAGCATCGATTGACTGACTGACTGTCACAGATATTGAACAGTAGGCGCCACTGACCGACCAGAAAGGTAACTAATACGTGTGTTTGATAAGCACAAATTAGGCGTTCATTCCTAACTCATTTGTGATACAGTTGTCAACTAGAAAGAGAAAGTGAATAACATGATCGACGATCACTGCGATATGCAATGATAGTTAGTGTAGAATAGCTGGAAGCTGGTCGATTCATTGTGAATAACTCTTCTTCGGTCACATTTCTTCAGTCCGTTCAATGTGTTATGGATTGGTCTTTGTGAAATTCGAATCGTTTTATATTTCATTTGCTGATGAAATTCTCTCTGATCGCAGCCACCCGTTCGTTACTTTTGTTCATCGTTCAGAGCGTTGTTGTTATGTGTTCATTCGATCACTCATTGTATTTTGTTCTCCCTCTCTTTTTCAAAACGTTTTGTAGCAGAAATACCTATTTTCCTAATCAGCACTTTTCCTTATTTAGAAATGTCAAACAAGCATGTAGTGAAATAAACTTGGAGAGAGAACACAGTGCAGTGAAGATGTACAATTTATATCCGAAGAGATTTCGCTGTATCTTCGCAAGTGCATACATAAATACATACTACAAATCAATTAAAATGCATATCTTGTTACCTGGCCAACGTTCTCCTCAGCCCATGTATCTACTGATTTGTTTCGGTTGTGTGTTTCACCGTACACACTTTCAACGGGCACACTTTTTGTTTGTGACTTAACGGGCTCGCCAACCGTGGTTACGTTTATCCAAATCTATACTGTGCGCAAAGCCTGAGTTTGAGTTGGACAGCTGGTTGTGCCTTAGTAACTGCTCTAAAGTTGAGTGCAGAACCGGCAACGTGAGAATCAAACAGTTTAATGTTTTCTTCCCTTCCGCCGACAAAAACACGAACAAGTTAATCGATGTACAGTCCCATGAGGCTAGCCCTCGGTGGTAAATGTTCATACACGCCATATTGGTGACACTTGCCACCGCGGTCCAACATCCTCCTGTTCATCGAACACACACACATACAAAGACCAGCAACCTTTGAAATCAATAATCCTTGTTTGATTGTAACAAGAACTGTATCGATCGAATAGGTTAGTAACTAGCGCAGTCAAACATTTTCGGTTGTAGTCGTGTGGTCTTCACAAAAGTCAAACAATTCTCCATCCATACTGCATAGAATTGACTCCCTTCACATGACCTCTAACTGGTTGACCCGAAAGAAATTGACCTCATGAAATATTGATAAAAATCTTCATGAGCATCCATCTAACTCGATCGAATGTTGCGACTGTATCATACTCCGGATTTGATTCCTTGGGTTGTGCTAACAGTGAGCTGGGTACGGGACACGTACATCAAATGATTTCTCGTAGAGCATCCTTTTTCATTTACCCATTTCCTCGGCCATCTAATACCATGGTTTAACATTCGCTATACTCCGGTCACCATGCAGACGCACCCAAAGCGTTTTGAGTCATTACGATACATCTAAGTACATCGACTTTTCAGGCCGGATACCCTCCGACCATCGAGTGTGGCATAGCATTCCCTCCCCCTGCCTACACTACAATCATCACATTTGTTTGAATCAGTTCATCTCCATATCAAATTTTATCATCTGACACAAATCATGCAAATCATTTTTCCACCACCACCTTTTTTAAATGACTCATCTGAACTCCCATGTATATTTGTTATACATGATCACGTAAATGTGCGTTTACAGCTGAATGAGAGCATGTGAAATTGATATCCAACATCAAATCTGCTCACACATGTCTTCTTGTGTTGATGGACTGATTTCTTGTGTGATAGTGGTACTTTCATAACAAAAAGGTTAGAACAGTGAAACTGAGTAAATGCTCAATAAGTAGTAAATTGTGGGTAGGAGGGATGCCGATCAGTGAATTTGGGGGCAGTTCATCTAGGCAGTTCACATTTTGCAAAAAGAACCAGCTAAACGAATGCAAGAAAACACAGTCAAGGGTGGTAAAGTCATGTTCCATATTTCTTTAAGGAACAACAAGCTTGGATTAGCCCATGCGATTGTTCACAGGCACCAGGCACTCTTGATTGTCTTGGGTGTGGATTTCACTCTTGTTTTTTTTGTGAAATAGAAAAAGAAGAAGTTCGTCCGCGAACTGTGACCAACAACCAGAAGTGCCCTAATAAAGATGGTCGAGGGAGGAGGATTGTGTGTGCAAAAGTGATTGATAGAGTGAGGTAACCAGTTTGGAAGAAAAATGTATTGATAAGGTGCAGAAATGATAAATTTTCCATGGGCAAACAATAAACGCAAAATTACTGATTATATATGAGAATAGTGGTTTGGATGACCAAGTCAATAGGATAAACTGAGAAGGCATGGACAACATAACGGATCGCTATCCCGCACGTGACCGCATTGCTCAAGTGTGGAGTGTGTTTATGTGGTTGTAAAACACTGGTGGAAAGCAGGCAATGTGAAGTGAAATGAAAGTGATAGCACACAAGGTAATCAGATTAATACAGAGTGATCACAAAACAAACTGAATAAGGCACTTAAACTTGTGGAATTGCTAGGGTTAACTCCGAGAAACGTCGATGGGGAAATTTTGCTGTTAGAATGAAATAATAACTATTGATGGACTGGTATGTGTGAGAAATTGGTAACCTCACAGAAACAGTGATTTTCCTCTGTCTTACTGCAGTACTCACAGGATTCGCCGATCAATAATGGTAATCACAAACAGTTATGAAAACTTTCCGATGGCGTGACTCAAGAACAAGGTCAATAAAATAGTAGCTGAAATGAAATAGATTAAATAATAAGAACAGAAAAAGATCAGTGACCCAGATGGCATATATGTTCCTCCAGTTATAGCATTTGTGAATTTGATTGATCCAAAATCCTGACTCATTATTGGTTGTCATGAAAAAGTAACACGTGGGTTCCTGACTAATGTGGTCTCCATGCTTTAGACCACCACAGTTGGGAGGTTTGATACGTAAGGATCTTTGATTTGGAGGGTAATGATTAAAAAATGCCTAAAGTTTATTTTGATTGGACTCGATCAGTAGTAAGATATTAACGAAACCCAATTAGAAATTAAAAAAGATAAACATTCTTGCGTAATGTCGAAGTTAATTTAATGATTGTGCGATAGAAAATTATACAATAACGATAACTTTGATTGTAATATTGTCAGTGGATTTTACTGAATTGACAAATTAAAAAAATTCTATTATCACGAAAAGGTTGACCAAAAACGCTTTTATAGGGTTCATTGAAATGGGATTCGAACCTAGGACCTCCAGGATGTGGCCTTTGATCTACACCGCAGAAGAAAGCCTAATCAAACGGTCAGTTGCGCTCCAATTGCAGTTTCATTAAATCTCCAGGGACTTCACGTTAAGCATCAAATAAGCCTCTCCAATAGATCAGTCCCACTGCTTTAATGTTTACTCACGGTAAGCGTTTTGGGAATCATTGTCTTTCTGTGTTAGATCATATTGATATGATTACTCTACATCTCGAATCGAAAGATGATTGCTGATTGCGATTAACTTGCTCAAGTTTATGAGTTTCCATGTATCAAGTTATCTCCATAGGAAAAACAAATAGGAAGGACAAAAAGTATTTCGCTGCGGACTGATACTAATTGATCTAACACAACAACCAGGAATCATAGTTCTGTCATATGATGGCTCACCTTATTTGTGTTGTAAAACCGCTTCGACGTTGATTTTATGTCATAACGTTGTACGTTACTCCTACCGACAAAAAGCACCGCTAACTGACAATCACAGTACGCGTGGTACGAAACGAGTGCCCTTTTGACCTTCAGCTGTGATCAGACTGACATAAAAAGAAGTATGATTTTACTCACAAACCAGTGGTGAAAACTTGAATTATTTCGTGGAGTTCAGAACTCACCACGCATTCCAAGCTGACCAGTTTGATCAAATTGAGAAACCCTAAACTGTAGTACGAACAATTTCCAAATACTGACCTGATTTAGGCTATCCAAACGTACATGGAGAACCTGACACTTGCCTCCATCGAACGTGGCCTGATAGCACACCTTACGGTGCGATAGAATGATGGCAAAACGCATTCGTTTATGCCTGCATCGGGGAGGGTAAATGCAATCATCGAAACAGACGCGAATTAGGAATCACAGTAGCAATGGAATTACAGAATCGAACGGTTAGACGTTAGTCAAAATCTCCAAACACTGAAATGCAGGAAAAAGACCAAAGAAGTGGTGGTTAGTTGAATGAAAGAAACCGGTGATAATAAATATGGTCAAAGGAATATCATTGGCCGCACATGCATTGACCAATCCTCTTTCGTGTTCTTCTCTTTAGGTAACTCTTATTTGAAATGCATAACCTCCGATTGGTTGTCCTGAAATTGTACCGCGTGGCACTTTGGCTGCCGTTGTCTCCAACTAAAGCAATTTATTTTGATCAGAAACCAAAATATGTCCCTTATTGAAGGAAACTGATGAATAAAAGTATTTATTGAAATCAATATAACTAGGCATAAACAAAATTGCATAACAAATAAAGCTACCCAAAAAAGGCCACTCATATTGGTTATCTCAAATAGCCTGAATTTAGAGGTAGTAGAATCGTTTGAAGTTCGATTGTCGCTAGGCTAGTAGAAACAGGACACGCAGCAAAAGTCTGTTAAGGCTTTATGGTAGTCTGGAGGTAATGAAACCGAATTCAGATAGCGATGCCTATACACCGTATTAGTATTGATCCGTAACCCAACGCAGTAAAACAGAACAGGATGCCAATCAGAACTGAGATCAGGATTTAATGATTGTAACCTCCCAATAATCAAATGACCACCTCAACTTTGCAGCTGTTTGTGGCTGTTTCCTCACGCCTAAGTCAACTGAACCATTTTTCAAGTTACCGATATTAAACACTTGTTGTTGTGTTCACTTTACGTAAATGGCAAGGTTTGAAAGTTAACTCATCAATAGTATGTGCCGCCCAACATTTCACGTTTGAACTGAGACTTACTCTGTCTTTCTCAGAAACAAGACCGAATAAGAAAATGGTTGGTCACATCCAGTAAAGTAAAATATATTTTTTATAATCAAATAAATGAAAATGATTGGAATCACATGCAAGATTTGTGACTATCAGTTTTTTGAGCATATATATGGAATCGTCTCTGGAATTGATATGCTTATACAGGATCTTTGTAGTATGTGTTTTCCACAAACACCAAAGATGTAAACTGAGTTAGCGGTACAACATTTGTAAGCAAATTTCGTAGAGAATGGAACAAGTATACACATCCATTGATCAAACAAACTGAATCTCAAAGACAATTCATTAGGCATTTTGATTCACTGGCTATGGAACGATCTCTCCTTGGTCTGGGCAACTCTTCAATTGTTCAGTATTCCGTTTCTCGATGTTTACATCACATGAATGATTAAATTCACATTGATTGGGTGATGTTCAAATTTGAATTAAGCAAGCCCGTTCCCATTGATTCACATTGTTCTGACGCTTTCCAAACAGCATGCACAGAAGTTGGCGTCAGGTTTATTGAATACAATTTGAAATTCACTATAAGACTGGTATTGATTAATCAAACTTGCATAACTGGTCGAGATTTTCGTAAACTACATGCACTAAAATGATACTGTTCGTTGACCAGAAAAACACAAATCAGTGGTCGGGCCGTTGCGGTGTTGAGATTTTTTCACATGTGAATGTTTCTCCGCGATTCCGAGAAACGTGAATACAGTGAAAATTGATGTAGGTGGTAAATCAGATTAATTGATTTTCATTGCTGACACACACCACACACACACGCACACACACACACGCGCACACATTCACTTATCACCCATTCCTGACAAAATGCCACCCTGTTCACTGTTGCTTCTCTATTATACACGTATGTCTGTTTATTTTACATGCAAAATTGTGCGTGCACCTGGTTAATGATCAAATGATGACATTTACTCGTACATCACTCGTTCAGTTCGCGTTTTTATTGATTGTCTGAGTAAAGATCTCTATTGTGACCGCCATTTCCTTTCACTGAAACTGCAATTTTTCAATCCCAATAGCGCGTCTTTTATCCGCGTTTTACCCTGTTTAATAACTGACCGTTACTGACCCAACGATCCGCTCAGAGTGCTCATTGCACGGAAAAGATTGATATGTTTACTCATACTGCGCCGATGGTCTGGTTAGGATCAATATCCATCTTATAACTAACTTATTTTCTATCGTCTACCCTCGTTGATGTTGCGCTCTTCTCGTGGTGCGTGACCTGAATAAAGACAGGGAAACAGTACGTACACTGGATTCCGTTAACACAATCGATCGGCATTTATAATGTCGAAATCACTTCAGTCACAGGAATGACATTCATTGGCAAAGCACAATTGGAGGAAATGAGGTCATTGCTCACTGCTACTTTATACTACTTGGTTTGTCTGTTCCATTGTTTACAGCAGGAGACCTTTCGTCACAGTTACCACTATTAGTATGCTAAAAAACAATTCACAATCTATCTCTGTTACTCCAGTTTCGAGGGGATCGGTTTCTCCTTTTGTTTTGGCGGGCCCTCGAACCCCCTTGTATTACCGGCGACCCGAGTGACATATAAACCAGGTCAGTTCTATCCAATATACCGACACAAAAAAGCATATCCTCGAAGAGATTATAGAACAGACAGAAAATTTGATAGTTGGGTTCTATCCCAAATGGATAGGTTTGTATCACACGAGCAACTTATGCAGACTAATCGGAGAAAAACTCCCGTAGTTAAGTTAAGCGCGCTGCTTAATGGTCCTGTGCCGAGAGTCATGATCGCCCCGGTCATTGTCATTAGGTATTCCATTCTAATTGACTGGAAACGACCGTTGTTCGTGCTTTATCATCTTGCATAACCTTCATTCCGTGCGGTCAGTCATACACTCAGGAAGTATTCAAGTTCCGAGTTTGCTAGGGCTCGCCGGTATCAAATATCAACCATCTCGTCTGGGATTTGATTACCTGATTCATCGCATAGAGTGTGGGTGTGTTGCCACTGCGCCAACCAACTCACCTCGGGATTGACCAGGTTCACCAATTCAGCTATGATCACCCTTCGTCTTCAATGACAGTGATTCTGCTCATTTGAACCCCACAACAAAGAACGGAAACATTATCAGATATCTATTATCGGCACTGGAAATTTTTTCACCAACGCCGGTCTTCCATGCAGGCTCCAGCTGACTTGCACACTGATTAACTAGGCTAGATTATTTTTCGATCGAAATTTAACTCCAAGTCACTTATTTTCCTAACCAGGCTCGTTCATCCTTTATGACGATTAACTCATCGTGGAATCTATACTTACCGAACACGAGGTAAGGACATCACGAAAGATAAGGCGTGGATAGACAATTAGTTTATCCTCAAGATATATATATATATATATATATATATATATATATGGAACATACAATGATACAATTTCCAGGAAGAGTTGTCATGTAATATACAATAAGGTAAATTTGGCGGTGGGGTGGGGGATTCGAGCACACGACCTCATCATCATCATCATTGTATAGTGAAGCGAACTTCACTGATAGCTGCCAAACTCAATACATACAAGGTAAGTGAGAATGTGTAAAAGGGACAAGGATTTGCCCTATTTTTAGGGACGGGAAAAGAAGGCGAACCTCTATGGTCAACACACAATGCGCAGCCCAACTGTGCATATATACTAATTCAAGCATTCTGGTCTGGTAAGAAGTGACAACAAGATCGCTGTCGGTTCGCAGCCATGACCTTCAGTGTCTCCAACCATGTGGTTTCAGAGTCTTTTGAACCTCTATCCAGAAGATGAAAGACACCTACTCTACCTAGTCGCTCTGTGCATTTCTTTATGCCTCGCCTCCACGTTATCCACTGGCCTTCACGTGGCTTTCTCCAGCCTGTAACAGCCACTGCAAACAAGACGCACTGTGGTAGGCGACCGCCGGACATACCCAAGACGTGTCCTAACCAAAGAAGCCTACTGCGCTGGATTGGATGCGATAGTGAGTTCTTGTTCGATGTATTCCCAAACGTCCGACGACTTACTTCTAAGTTACTTACCCACTCACTCCATCGCACTTGGGCCAGACTACGTAAGCATCGATTGTCGAAAACTGTTAAACGGACGGTTGTCTTCTACCCGCAAATTCAAGGTCTCACAACTGTAAAGTAGAACCACTCGTACGGTGGCGCAGTACACTCGACTTTTCAACTTTAGTGACACGTCACGTCGCCGCCACAGGTGTTTTAATGCTGCGTACGCTTCTCGAGCCTTGGAAATGCGGGCAGTTATCTCCTTCGATGCGCCACTGTCGTCGGTCACGCAGCTACGAGAAGCAGTCCACTTCAGCTAATTCCTGACCGTCTAGTTTCAGAACAGAACTCGGTGACACCCAGTCTTATAGCATCACTTTGCACTCTGAAGGTGCAAGGCACATGTCGAATGGAGCGACAGAACTTGCTAATCTAGCAGGTGCTCTTTGTGCATCCTCCATACATGGGAAAAAGCAAACGATGTCGTCAGCGTACTCCAAATCGCACAGCTTTTCTCCAGTTAACCATTCAATACCTACATTTTGGAGACCACTTAGTGCGCTATCCAGTATTTTGTCTATGACGAAATTGAACAGGAATGGTGAAAGAGGGCACCCTTGACGAACACCGCTGTTAGTTACGAATGACCAACTCAGCTCGCCGTAGACCCTTACGCTACCAATTGTATGTGAGTAGAGTGAACTCAGTATGTTCACATACTTCTGCGGCATTCCTTTGCGAAGGAGTGAACGCATAAGGGATTCACGATCAACTGATTCGAACGCTTCTTTTAGGTCAAGGAACCGGACAACCGTTGGTCGACGGTGCGTATGGTGTAGTTCAAGGACTTGACGGAGAGTGAAGATTTAGTCGACACAATCGCGACCTGGTCGAAATCCTGCTTGTTGTTCGCGGATGTTTGCTTCCTAAACGGCGTCAGACGACGAAGTATAATGTAGGCTAGTAACTTGGTGACGATTGGGATTAAACGTATTCCACGGTGGTTTGCGCAGCCATTGCGAGATCCCTTAAAAATCGGAACGATCAGTGATTCGTTCCAGGATGATGGAATGCGCTCGTGTGACCAGGTGTCACGCATTAGATCAGTAATGGAGTCTACAAGGTCATCGATCCCTCTCCCATCTTGAAAAGAGTGGGGTGACGGCCGTCCGGCCCTGCTGCTTCTCCGTTCCTCAGGGTTTGGATGCAAGAATGAACTTCTGCTGCAGTAGGAGGTTCAGATGACGGAGCCTCAGCTACATCGGAGGAGACGGCCTAGTTAGCGCTTGGCCAACTGAACCGTTCGTTGAAGTACTCCGCCAACCGGTCAAGCCGTTGTTCCCTATTGTGAATAGCTTGCCCACTTTTGTCGCAGATTGT
>UZAN01053514.1:0-16451 GCA_900618425.1 Echinostoma caproni
ATCATCATCATCATCATCATCATCATCATCATCATCATCACCACATCTGTTCCTCCCAACGCATAGTGTTTCCAGCGTTATTCACGGGGATTAAATATGCTACTGCCCCACCTCAGACGCAACATATCTGTACTCATCTACACTTGTGTTTCTATTTCTTTTGGTCAAATAACCTACGATCTCTCAATTTGGACTATCGTCGTTGGTGCATCAGTTGTAAGATAGCAAAGCCTCAGCTAAAACCACAATTAAAATTAAGTTAAAAAATTGGGTCACAGATATGATGCAGGCATTTTACTTCGATTTTGTCAATGTTCCATTTCAGTACCCTCGGTGGGATTCGAACTCACGCATTGACGCCGCCTACGCTTTATACGCGCACGCTCTACCAGCTGAGCTACGAGGCCACATAGATAGCACTGATCTTTTCACATTCGAATTACCCGTCCAAATTACAGAGGCATATGGTATCCACCAATCAGCATGTTACCTGACTGCCCCAACAAGTTTTCCTTAGAATTCACCGGAGTCCACCGAATGAGCTTCTAAGACAAGCTTCATTGTGCAAATGGTTGTTTTGGCAGATTTGAAGTTTGTATGTCGATTGTGAAAAGTCCAGTAGTCTCGGTGGGGTGTGAAAAGATCAGTGCTATCGATGTGGCCTCGTAGCTCAGCTGGTAGAGTGTGTGCGTGCAAAGCGTTGGAGGCGTCCATGCGTGAGTTCGAATCTCACCGAGGGTATTGAACACTCAATCGACATAACAACTTCAAATCTGCCAAAACAACCATTTAAACAATGTTCCATTTCACTTTTTTCATTTTTGAGCACTGGAAGCAGTGATTTCTCCAAAAAGTTCATCCACTAAGTTGTCTATCCAACAGTATTTGGGTATGGTGACGTTATAAGATTCTCATTCAGCGAGCTGCACAGCTCAAGATCAACTTTTATGGTTCGCAGAATATATTTTTAGTTCCTTCAGGATAAGGGACCTTACATGAGTAATTCATAGTCATATCGTTTATCGATTTATTTTACTCTAATCAATTTTCGGTAATCGGCTTATTTACCGAATGAAAACCGATAGGCCATTTAGAATATATGTATCGACCAGAATAAACACTCACTGAACACGAATCGTTTATTAGAAAGAAGGAACTTCCATGATGTTTTGCAAAAAAAATATTTTTTAATTAAGAGCTGCAATTTTCAACTACTACAAATTTTATTGGGACACTAAAAGTTGCGATTATTCAAACAGTGGTAGAAGAGAACTGAGAACATTGTGTGGGAGAATAAGTTCTGAATAAATACCCTTCGCCCATAGCCATCGATATGCACATTTGATTTTGAAAATTGATGTGTTTCCAAAATGACTGTCATGTTGTGCGAGTCCGATCAATACAAGGCTCCCACAAACAGTAGTATGCAAATGACTGGAAGCACACGACCGGTTTTGCGGTTATTTCTGCACGTCAGGTATGCGTAACGGGTAATCGTTTGTCGCTTTATTCGTTTACTTCTACCCAGGTTCTGAAAAAGCTGTCTAAAGATATTTACCCATTGTCGCAAATATAAATACAATAATATGTATATAATCTGATCATTTACACGGTTTGGCCAATTATGGGAGAAAAATGACCTCTGAAAACAGCGGTTATTTCACCCTGTACTCTCGCGTTTATCATCACCATTATTAAGGGGAAATCTACAGTATTCTTTTGTTTGCGCAGGAATAGCTGAAATTAAGCTGTACAGAACTCTGCGAAAATCTATTGGATCGTTGACAGATACGTGCACTGCTTGATGGTAGTGTCTGAATGACCGCAACCTTGTACGCAGCCGCAAGCTTACGCTCGAAGCCGGAGAGACGTTCCGCGGAGTGTACATCGATCCACACGGGATCGTATGTGAATTGCAGTTATCCTGATTAGTCAGGAAATCCTCTGATTGGGCGGAAAAATAATGGGATGTCCACATACCAATTTACAATTCCGTTTTTTGTGTAATGAAATCATTTTTAGTCCTAATGTATGAATGCACAGTTGCCTACAGCGTATAGGATTCACCACTTATTGAATTGAATCGCCGGGTAGTTCAAGACATCGTGAGAATCCTGTCCTTTGAGTTTGACAATTTCCGGAATTCCATAAACGTCGTAGGAAAGTTTGTGTGAAATGCAATGGTGTCTTGTGTTGCAATGATTGCAATATTGTGCTTCCTAGATTACGTTATTCTATTCTGAATGACTTACATTCCAGTCGTTTTGGCATTGAAAAGTTGAAGTCTCTGGTTTTTCTCAAATGTTAGTGGCCTGAGCCAAATCATGACTGAATCCGGTTACTCAATACTTTGCTGATTGTGTAAACAACGCTCAAACACATCCTTCGGAATGGATTCCATGGTATCTTCCAAGTCATAACAACGAATACATGGGAATGATGTGGTTTTGTTGTTCAACCAGTATTACGTATTACTGATTGTCGATTCCTATTCCCGTTGATTAGAAGTCGACTTTAATGCATCACCCAGTGCGGTATTTACCATTCGAGCTCTCATCAAAACGTTCAGTAGAGGTGGTGCTCCTCAAGCAATCGTGACTGATACTGGAAGTTGTTTTAGTGCTAAGAATGTTACCGATTGGTTGAACTCCGTGAGTTGTCGTCATGTCCTAACTCCACAAATCTTTGTGCACACATCGCAGAGTGCCATTACTTCTGTGAGCTCCAGTAAATTCGCTGAACTGGACAGGGGTATCGATAACTTTCTGATGCAATATGGTAACGCAATAGATTCAACTACGGGGTATAGCCCAGCAAAACTGTTTAAGAGTCAATTACTTGGAACGAATCTTCTACACCTGAAGCCTTTGGAAGTCATATATAATTGTGGTAATGAATAACTACTCTCTAGAAGCATCGTAGTAGACCAAATCCGATATAGATTATGTTAAATATTGTATTTAGACGATAGTATTGTACACTATAGATATATGGAGCAAATAATTTGTGATTTCCCCAATACTGATGCTAATTGTAAACCTACTAATCCTGTTATTTCTGAGTCTATTTCAGATGAACTGTATGCCCGTACAAGTGCTGAAAATAGTAGGACCGAAACGAGAAGATCCGAACAGTTGCGCATCAATGATTACTCTTCTTAGAAAAAACTAGAGCATCATTCAGGCTACGGTGGATGTGGTGATTGTGTAATGCGAACGTACTCCGGGCTCTTGCAGTGCAGCAGAGTGAACAGATATGCGCGATAGGATGTCCCTGAAGTTAAACAAAGCGCCATGAACCATAAAGGGTCGACTGACATACAAACACTCACGATAAAATATTACTGGCGCGGTTGCCAATCGTTACAGTTCTACATAGAATTTGTTTTATTGAACACGATATACTCGTACGTTCCCATTTTCCGCTTATTACAATACGATTTCGTTGTTGAACGCTACATTGTGATTTCATCTCGAATTCTAGTACTGAGATGAACCAGTACAGCACGGAGTTGAATCCACACACGAGTTACCGGTCCGAGTGCAAATTTCAACATTCATACAACGGTAACTGGACTGTATGAAGAGAGAGAGGAGTACCTAAACTGAGTGGATTTTCCTCTTTCCACATTTAAAAAATAACAAACTCGGAACAGGGCATCTTAATTCACCTACGGTCTCCTAAAACACATTCCCCATGCTAATTTGACAACTTTGTAAGGAGTCAGTGTTCCAAAGTGAACGCCATCAAGAAAATTCAATGCTATGCTAAGAAATATATAAATAAATAAACGTCTTTTAATTCCTTTTTTATTTATTGAATATGCAAATACACAGTCAACTTTCGGGAAGGGGGATGCTGACATACAAAGGCTGCCTGGGTAAATACAGAAATAGAGAAGACGGGAGTCAGTGGACCGGTTCGAACCCTGGACTTCACAATTTGGTAATCTAACCACCATTTGACCACCACCGCCAAAACAAAAGAAATACAATAATCCGGTGCTTTAAGAACAACGATTCTCATCGGTTGTGATGAATATTGGATGAGCGAACTAGTGGAGGAACGGATTACTTCACTGTCAGAGCCCTAATTTTGCAGAGGCGGATAATTGAAATAGCACTACCGTGATACCGCAAAAAAGGAGAACGGATTTTCACTTACCGAAACAACTGTTGGAGTTAAGAGACAATTGTATGATCCATCAAAACCAACCATCAAAGCTAAATAGTTAGATTCAAATAGACCTAAGTTTCTTTTACATATTTTTTTTCATTTTTACTTTCTTTTATTCAATACACAATAATAAAATTTTCAGGAAGGGGGATGTGCGTCCTTCGATCGGCTGCGCTAAGTTTTGTGTGCTCACTGGATTTTATGATTATATCGATGTCAAACATGTTTCGGACCCATACCTACTCTCGTCAAGATAAGCTTAGATTAAAATCTGTTAGTTCTGTGCTTCATACAAACAGTATGCTTGGAGAATCCGGCAATCATGTTTTGATTAAAAAACGCAAGCGTGCTGGATGGCAATGTGCACATAATAGCATCCCCTCTTGCCAAAATGACCGTGTCATCATTGTTCGGAGCCAAAGTTCGCTCTCCGCAGAGATCTCCGATTTAACTTCCTCGCTGAACACACGCATCCATTCTAGCACATGTGTCCTATGCGTACAATAACCCTGGTTAAATCAAAACGCTGAGGGTGCTCTCGTGCAGATAGATGGCTTCGACTGTTACCGGCAGGATAGACAACATAGCAAGAAGGAAACTGGAGGCGGTGTGGCCAGTCTAAATTGATTTTCAGCTATTCTGAAAAATCCATTGACTGATTATCCATTCGCTCTCATCCCAGATTCTCCCGATATAGAAGTACAATTATTACTAAAATGTGTATACCTCCTTCATGCTTCTTTCTTTGATCACTAGATGAGAATCTTCATTTGGCTGTTGGTGACTTCAACCATGCAAGCATTTTTTTCATCTGCTTTCATTTCACTTGTCTGATTTGTCTCATTTTCCTGCCAGAGGCAGCTCTATACTTGACCGGGTAATCACAAACCATCCCACATTGTTTTCTCTCAAACTAATGGCCCCAGTCTCTACCATTGATCATTGTGTTCTCCCCTTAAGACCAAAGATATACTCTCGCTCTGCAATTCCAATATTCATATGATCAAACCAGATAAGGTTTCATCTCAGTAACTTTTCATCGACCCGATTTACTCTTCTCTGTCGTCCCATAACGGTTGCCCAATCTTCGTTTGCTTCTTGTTCATCACTTCTTAACTGTGTCAGTTTTTTCACTGAAACCATGAAATCGATTTTCCATTTTTGCTGTCCCATGGAAACGCAGTTTGTTTGCAACGGGAAAATTGCATCTCCTCTGCTGAACTCACTTCGAAGGCAAAAGGAACGACCCTATAAATCTCACCATCCATCTGCTGTAACATACTGTTCTAACTTAATTAAAGCTGAGATTACACGCTTAAACAAGACGTTCGCCTCCCAAATCCTGCAAACGAAAAACATAAGGTTTCTGTGGCAAGGAATTCGTTTTCTCTGCGGACAAAAAAAGAAAAAAGTGACCAGTGGTGTTGATGTAAATAGCCTTAATGCTGCATTTCCCATGTGAGGCTTCCTATTCTGTTCTGTTCCCTTTTTCTAATGATGAAATTCTTAAGCTTCTACGTTCCTTCAAATCATCGTCGTCTGCGGGCCCTGATGATCTTTCTCCAGCATTTCTCAAGTTTGGAGCAGCCCCTCTAACTACATCTTTTCCCATCAAGCTTTATCCAAAACACACAAGCCCTGAAATAAAGCAAAAGCTATATGCCTACCGTTTCGTATATCCACCTAAAGGTAACTCTGTTTTTGATATATGAATACATTGAGAGGTCGAGGATAATAAACACGGCTCACGAAAGACCCCTTTAGCACACCGTTTCCCAAGAAGCAATAGACAAAAACCGGTAATAATCAAGCCTCAACCGTGGTAATTATAACTTACATTGCATCGTTTATAAACTGATGATATTTATAAAGGTGTACTTTTACGAACGGTTTGTTATTCTCAGCAGGTTTTTGTATCCCCTTCTGATGAACAGAGTTCACTTGTTAATGCAAAACAATGTATCGTTTGAGTTACATTGGATATTTTTACTCCTAGGAGTATCGCGTGTTATACAGAAACACTGAAGCTGCTGTACGAGATGTATCAAGTGGTTTGACGATACGGACAGATCGGTTAAGGTTTCTCCAATCAACATGTGCTGTAGCATGCAACCCCCACACCCTTTTATTTCTTAACCAAGCTTTGCAGCATAAACATTTACAGAAAATAATTTTTCTCAACATTCTTTGACTTCAGAATATTCCGAAACATTTTGATCTGACTGGTCTACTACAGCTTGACTAAAGTTTGTGCGTTGAGACTAAAGGACTACGGGTTTTGGCCAAAGCATTGCTGGTTTTGGCTAAAGGAATGTAGGTCAAGGCTAAAGGATAGTTGGTTTGGGCTAGAGCATTTCTGGTTTTGGCTAAAGGATTACGGGTTTTGGCTAAAGCTTGATAGGAAAGGTGTAGTATGACGACATCCTTCATCAACGAGTCTCTTTCTGCACAGATGATCTCCGATTCCTGGCGACGAGAGACCATAATACCTGTTCCAAAGTTCTCATCCTCAACCGTTCTTGTAAAACGATTTCTTACCATCGCTTTGACGTCTGTGGTTGTAAAGTTGACTGAGAAAGCCATCCTGAGTCNCCCACAGTCACTTGTCACCATTCCCCATGATCTTCTTCAGTTCGCGTATAAACTCAACAGATCCACTTTGGATGCTGTGTCTACTCTGGTCCATTTTATAAGCAAGTCATTGAACAGCTCTGCAAAATCTGTTCGCTGTGTATTTCTCGATTATTCATCTGCTTTTGATTCTGTTTCTTGGTCATCCCTTATTTTTAAGTTTGAATCGTTTGGCACTCCGAGACAGCTGCTTTCGTGGCTTTCCGATTATTTCACCGAAAGAATCCAGTGCACAAGCTGGACAGGAATACCTCAAGTCCTCTAGTCAATAATTCTGGCGTGCTTCAAGGTGCTATCCTCTCTCCGTATCTTTCCTCTGCTTTCATTAGTGACCTTTCAGTTCCACAGCCTGCTCATATCCAATAGTATGTTCACGATGTCGCTTTATGTCAGACCGTTTCTTCCTTCACTGAATAGCTGTCCCGAATCGAACAGTCTGGCCTTAATCTCAACACATTCAAGTGCTTGGAGTGCATTTTTAGTTCCTCCCGCTCTACATTCCCGTCAGACTCTGTAACCCTTAATGGCAACCTTTTGTCTAGAGTGATCTCAGCCAAATATCTGGGTGTTACTATCGATGATAATCTTCGGTGGTCAACACACATTCAGAACAGTATAGTAAAACTTCAGCGCTTCTCCTTTTAGCTTCTGAAGTTCAGACAACTTCGCACTCCTCAACAAGTTTTGTTCTCCTTTGTTAAACAAGGCGTTCCCCCTGTAGTGTTTCCCGATCTATTGAAACAAGACTTTAAACTTGTGCGTTGTGGATTGATGATACTAAGCTGTGCATCTTTAATTTTTGCCAGTCGTTATTCACAGAACTTATTATGGTCATATGAAGTATTGCATGACCTTTGCCAATGAGATCCTAAACGACCCCTCCCATCCTTTGCATCTTGACTTATCTTCTTGTAACTCCCACTGGATCCTCTTATCGGTATCTAGCCTCTCGAATAAACATTTATGAAAAGTCCGCTGCACTATATCTGGCTCGAATCTTGACTAACAAGGGACGAGTTATAAATGAATTACGTCAATATGTAGTTAAAAATGAATCAAACTTCGGGGACATTGTTTTACACAGCACTCCATTGGATTTGTTTATACTTCTTAATCCTCCGGTGTGACCACCAGTGTACAATTTTTAACTGAAATGTAAGCATATCTCAGCTTGCAAAAGTAATACATATGCAAATACAAACTTTTAATACTTAGAAGATATACCCATCTATGCAATCCTTGAGAGTAAAACTGTTGGATTTCCTTCGATTCGCCCAGTTTGGCTGGCAGAAGTTTATGATCTGTGTATCCTGAACCGGCGGCCCCATATGTATGAATGGAAGGAGACCTTTCACGGTAGAGAAAGATCACAGCCAAGGCTTCTCTATTCAGCTGAGAGCAATTCTTTTGCGCAGTTTGTAGTGTTCTTGATGCAAAAGCTACGGGTTTTATCCAATCGTCTTCTATGCGATGGCATAACACGGGCACCAACGCCAGATGGGGACTTATCACACCGCACCAAAATAAGTTTGTTTGGGTCAAAATGTGCCAAAAATGACGATGATTGCAGGAAGAGTATGGCAGCAGTGACAGCCATTTTCTTTGAGTGGCCCCAGACCCATGGCTTATATTCATGTAGTAAGGCGTCCAATGGTTCGAGCGTTCGGGAAATATTGAGAAGGAAACAACAGCTATGGGAGAGCATGCTAAAAAAAGAACGAAGCTGTATTAAGTTTCGAGGTTCTGAAGCTTCGTATATCGGTTTGGCTTTACCCTTTATGATATTCAATCCATTTTTATCAAGACGGTGATCAAGATAAACAGAATCACATAGAATCTCACATTCGGATCGGTTCAGCTTCAGATCGTGTTTGTGTAAACCCTCGGGAACGGGGTATTTGAGATTTCCCCGGTGTATCCTCCAGATATGCACAGGTAAAAGGAATTTCTTTGACCAGGTTCTCAATGCCTCTTTGAAAAACTGCTGTGGGGCATTCATTCCGAAGTGTAAAACGAGTGTACTCAAAGGGATCAATGTGTTTTGTGATTGTTGTCGGGACACGAGAAGACTCATTCAGTTCGATTTGGGAATATGCATATCTCAAATCAATTTTGGTAAATGTCTGACCACCCGTTAATGTTACATATATATCCTCCACACATGTTTATGAATATCTGTATAGGGCGGCAAAAGGTTTCATATTAAGCTTGTAATCATGGCAAATTCGAACGGAACCATCTGGTTTGCTCACGGGGACTATCGGTGTTCCCCATTCACAGTACTGGACTGGTGTAGTTAATCCTCCCTTCTGTAATCTCTTCAGTTCTTCCTCCACCTTGGATCTGAGTGCGCATGACAAGGGGCGTGATCTGTTGAAAAGCAATTGTGCAGTGTGATATTTACTTGGAACCCTTTCATTTCTCCCAAGCTGCCATCAAATACACTAGCGTGTTTAGATAGTATTGTTTCAAAGGTTGATTGAGAGACTACCTGCTTCACTGGATCCAATGCGTTTTGGAATGCTCTTATCCAGCCACACCCAAACAAGTTGGAGCATAGGTCAGCTGCAACATAGACTGGGAGCATACGTTTCTCGCCACGTAACTGCACATGCATGTCACATTTACCCAAAATCGGGATTATTTGTCTTGTGTAAATTCTCAACGTGGACTGGCAACTAGTCAAACGTGGTAAATTCTCAACAGTCTTAGTGCTGACTAATGACACGAATGCTCCAGTATCAATTTCCATTTGAACGGGTGCTCCTTCGATTTCGACTTGTAGTAAGGCGATGTACATAAGTAACCTCATGATACCACATGACACTGCATCAAACAAGCATTCTTTTTCAGTGTTCTGGCTTATTCTCTCTCTTGGACCAGAGTACAAAGTTTCCTAAATGACTTTATGTTTGGATAGTCCCGTGGTGCTGTTCTGCAAACAGGTACCAGATGCCAAACCTTCCCACTGTCGAGACAAATTGTTTGCTTGTGGCAACATTCATCTGTTGATACATGCCTATTTCCTCAGCGGTAACATACAATCTCCTTGGTTGAACACTTTGTAGGCGAAATGATCTTCTGCGTTAATGCTTGCTTATTGTCATGGGTTTGAATTCTGGGGAAACTGGGTTAATTGGTGGGTGATATTCACTTGATTTCGAGTGATGGTATATATCCTTTTCTAGGTGATTTCAGATTCTTCGTCTGATAGAAACTTCTCACTACGTATTCCAACGATTAGGCTCTGTATTGCCATTTATTCTTCAATTCGCTGATCGGTAATTGATTACGTCGACACTCTGTGAAGACATGATGTATTCTTGCAATGAATCGTTAGAATGTTCTTCAGCGTTTCGGTGCGGTTTAGAAAAAACAGTATCTTGAAGTGTATCCACTGGGTCGAGAACCCCTAAGTTCACTGAATATATTGGATACTTTATACAAAGTGTTATCCTCACCAATGTGTAATATATATAACATTATATGATAACGGATTTATATATATCTCAACTAACCAAGCAATAGGCGAAAGAGTTTTATTTTGTTTTATTCTGTATGCACAGCTTGTGGATGGAGCACAGTTTTCAACTCACGGTAGTTTATGAATGTCCGTTTCCAGAAATTCCGTGTGGAACGAGATAGTTTTTCCGTGGCTGAGTACCACAAAGTTGAAGGCCAATGCAGTCGCCAATATTCTTAAGGCCGAATTTAAATCGGGAAGCNCACACACACACACACACACACACACACACACACACACACACACACACTATTGTTAGCGACCGCCAACCCAACCCCGAAATATCGGAACACACAAGATAGCGTGCTGATCGGAACAGGGTTATCGATTTATCGAATGATCTTGCGAAGACATACAACGGCATAAATGCATCCCAGCTAGTGTCGGTCATCAAAAATTTAACCACGTACAGCCAATCTCCTGCTATTTTGCACCCCTGAGGAGTCGCATTTTCTAATATCTTCCCAGAGCAGGAGATTGATTGTATTTGGAGCATCAATAGAATATCATGGAGGAACGTGAACGTAGCAATAGCTAAACTGTCTCAATAACAGGCGGATGTCACAAGCATCCAGCGTTCATAGATCGGTTCATAAATCGAAATCGCTTCGGTCGCACCAGACTCCGGTTCACGGGTTTGCTGGTATCCCTACAACTACACGTGTCATCTTCACTGCTCTCAAACAACTAACAAAGTCTACTTTCGAACAATTGGTCTATCCGTTATACAGGTGTTTTCATATCATCTGCAATATTCACAGACACGTTGCATTATTTGGCAAACATCCTTTTCAACTGCCTAGCTTCGCCCAGTTCGTACTCTACGTGAATAAAATCGGTACAACTCATATTTTTTGTCTCCAACAAGTAGCCGCTTGATGATCGAACTAATCCAGTGTGGATTCAATCATTCCATCATAGAGAAGTATACAGGTTCGTGTAATTAACGGTCGTGTGAACGAAAATAATGAAATGACGAGTGACAGCGACTCGAAAATCGTAAAATTCGATCCCGTCACGACCGATTAGCACCGCATCCCACCCCGTCCCCAGCATCACACCAGTTCCTTGGACAAAGCTGGATGAGGAACAGTCTACTCTTTGATCATTCACTGCAAAAACGTACCGAATCAGTGAAGAACGTCACGAAGGAAGAGGGAAAGGGAAGACATCGTTCTTTAGAATTTTTATATTCCCATTTATCACTGACATTGTGTGCACGTGTTTCCGTAGTAACACATCACTGTGCCTACTATTGACTATTCGCGTGTAGTGTTAAGCACGAACTAGAAAATCACATTAACCAGTGATGAGAAGGTGAATGGAATCTAGCAACGAGAATGCGTAGTCCCGTCAAATTTGGGCCAAACCGGTAGAGATCGGCGAACGGTTAAAGAGAAAAGAATGATACTTCAGATAATTAGCGATTTAGCGCTCCTTGATGAAACTGGTACGTTGAAACATATGGTGAAAACTTGGTGTCTTCGAATGCAGCCACACGCAGGCGAATTCGTAAACACATTACAAAATACGTATATACGCACGCATAGATATCCCATGGCGATGGAAGCTCCGAATGACCGTGTAATTCAAGACTTACGTTGACAGAATCCCTGATTTGTTCTCCTATTTTAGCGTTTGGGGATTGGTTGAATGTGGTGTGATTGTGTTTGGGATGGAATGGGAAATCGAATTGCTGTGGGTAGTGTGCCGGCATTTTCTGATCCCCAGGAATGGTGACTAGCACAACCTGATAAGGGTTGCACAACTAATATCGGCCCCAAATATTTGTCAATTGTCTACGCATTGGTGAGGGCATAGCTCAGTGATAAAGTATTCGACCCTAGATCGAGAAGTCCTCGGTTCGAAGCCGGTTGTCTCCTGACCTTTCGAGGCCATAAACTGCTCTAGTCTGGTCTGATTGTGTGGTATTGTGCAGTCCATTCAGCGAACAACGAGTCAACATGTTTGATGATCCTTGTGTGTCTGTGTCTGGAAGTGATTTCATTGAATTATTCATGTGATTAGAAGAGAAACGATGAAATTGTTTCCACGCCACGCCGTCATTTTGGCTGTAACCTCAGTTAGGACCCGGTAGGCCTCTAAATCTTTCCTATTACAAATTTTCTATCACTAATTAGCGTGAAAGTCCGATTTGAGCAATTACGGGATTCCAATCTGGTTGCAAATCAGGAAGCATTCAAGAAACATGGCCTAAAGGAGGGATATGCGTTCGTGTAGAAAGCGAGGTACACGATTGTGATCCGGTTCAGTTCAATTCTCACCGAATTATTTGGGGCTCCTGTTCAGTTTCGTGTGCTGTCGACGAGTTACTTTGACTTCCAACACTTCGATATGCAACTTTTCTGAAAGACAGTATAGACAGTGTATTGTGGTGCAGTATCACATCCTTTGAGGTCAGATCGAAGACAGCAACTAAAGGTTACCTGGAGGAAAACCACTATGCCAAAGTCGTCTAGTGCCTTTTTGAAAGTATCTCCAGTACTGCAGTTCACCACTGCAAGTATCAACCGGTTTCACAACGGTATCGTGTTAGTGAAAAATATTTCCCTTTGTTGTAGCTTGGAATGGTTACCTTTAATTCCTTCCGCGAACTGTGAGCTGCAACTAAGTTCCCTAGTTGTGATGTTCCATCCTGTTTGCGCTGAGGGCTGGACCTCACCTTGGACCCCGACGTTACTCCCTATAGTCTTCTTTTGTAGGCCCTTTCTTACCTGTGGTCTTGAACTTACACCCTCAGATTTATTTTTTTTATGGAGTTGCTCAAAGGCTCCCCAGCCTTACATACATACAAAGTACCACGATTTTGGTGCTTTTAGTGTTTACATGAGCCCCTCGTCTATCCGGGTGAATGACCCTGATAGGTCTATCGTGGCTAACTATTATGCGCCTCTGAGTGAGATCCGCGATCCTCGAAGCTTTGGTTAGTAGTAAATTTCTTATATTTGTGTTCGAAAACACCTGGAGGAGAGGTCTAGGTTCACGTGAACCATCGCCCCTACACAGTCCAATTCTATGGTACTTTGTGTACAGAGTGTTCCGGGGCAGCCCTGCTAGTCGTGATACGTTTTGCACATGATGATGGTCAGTTTATCGCCTCACCTTCACCAAGCTTATAGATAGCTCCGGGCGATTATGCAGGATCAAATTTTTGTCCCTTCTTAAAGCAACTTCGTTACTCCTTTTCAGTAGCTGTAGTTCTCTCACCAAATGTTCAGTTTGATGTAACATATTCTGGCAGTTTGCCACACCACAGGTTTGAGCACAGTCATTTTAGCCTTCAAAGGCCTCTTGATCTGCACTCTGTTCTCTTTGATCTGGTTTCCCAGTGTCCGCATTGCCGGATGTTCATTTGGTGATGACTCGGAGATGGCAACTACGGGTTTCGCTTTATTGTCCTCCTCCTGGGGAGCCACTGCTACCTCCGGAATTATCTTGGACTCCTCGGCAAGTGATGTGCAGTGGTTACATACCCACTTTAGCGACTTGGGCTCCAGATGGATTTCATATACCTTTTTCCTTACTTGAGAACACCCTTGGTGGTTCCACACTATGCAGATATTGCACAAAATCATCTGGGCGACGTAGTCTCCGCAGCCACTGGCCCCATATGCGTTTGAGCCTTTCGTTTGTGACCTCCGAAGTTGAATGAAAAGTGTCACCTGGTTATCCTTGTTAAGCAAACACACCACTAACTCTTTGGGAATAGACACGGAGTATAACAAAAACGTAAAAATGCGCTTTACCAAACTCAGAAAAATACTTTATGCCTGCGAACCACTAAATTTAACGCTGAAAAAAGACCCAGGTTCATGATCGACAGATTACGACCGAAATGGGTAATCACAAAAAGCGACTGAAAATGTGATTCGAGTGGAATATCTAACCAAATTTCACAAGTAGCGGAAAAAAAGCGTAACCGAGATCAAGCAATGTGGGAATTCAAATTGCGCTCGAAGGTGACTAAGACCCCCTTTCGTAGCCTTCAAATAAACTCACCTGTTCTCATATCATCTGAAAGTGAGTGTGAGGTATTTTGCAGTTCAGTCAGTTGACAATCAGTAGACATGATTGATGATTCGTGTGTGTGTGTGTCCGTCTGTATCTCCAAGTGGTTTCATTCAATTGCTCATGTGATTAGAAGAGAGTGAGAGAGTGAGGATGGGATTGTTGGCGGCAGCATTAGGTTCATTTGTCTCGCCGGTTTTCATTTATAGCATGTGAGACATGCGTGTGGTGTGCACGGACTGTCATTTGGAGTGTGGGTGATAAATGTTGAATACAACGAAGGAAGGAAGAACTTTGTGTTGAGCCCTCGTAGCCCAGTGGTTAGTGCACTGGTCTCGTAAACCCAGGGGTCAAGAGTTCGATTCTCTCCGGGGGCATTGGTACTTTCCAACTGTTCGCCCCTATCAATTGGCACTGGCACTGGCACTTGTCGTCACCTGGTCGATTTCGAAGCCATGAATTTTCCTCATTTGGGAATTGATTTTCTTCTTTTGATGTTTTCTTTGCAGATTGTTTCTATCCGTCATTATAAAATTTCTTCCATTGCAACCGTAAAACCCCGTTGAAGCTCCGTTTTTACTTTCGAAAGTCGTTTTTTCCGATTTCTTCTTGTTTGCATTCTTTAACTTCTACAATTGCACTCTGGGTGATTTGTCGTGCTAGCGTCAATTGTTCCCCATATGTCTCTTTTTGTCAGTTGTTCGCCAAACATAACTCAGTAGAGATTATTCCGTCTTCCCGCGACTGGAGCTATTTTCAGTAATTCGTCTGAAGCTTGCTTCGTAGACTATACAGATAAGTCTGGTTTTCACTCACTGTCACTACATTGTGATAAACTTTCTTTCCAGTAGTGATTATCTTGTTCGGAACGAAAAACCTCCTTGCTGCTGCCAACCACAGGTTCACGTCACTTGTGCTGTAACCCACAGCCATCAGCAGGTGTTTCTCAGAATTTAATGTTCTTTATTAATATTATGCAAATAAGATTTTTCATAAGTCCGGTCACATAATTCGTTAAAAGCCATTGTTTCGGCAATTCACGGGGTGACAGTTTGAAAAAGTATGTTCAGGAACAAAACTGCCTCTGTCCCCTCCCAAACGGACACAGATCAGCAACCACTGTTGCAGCATCACCCCAGCACGTGTGTTTAACTAAATCCTTCTGGTTTTAGCCGACCGGACTATGGTTTTCCACGTTTCAACAGCACGCAGCAAAGTTCACAGCATAGATACCAATGGAAGAATCACAATTTGTTTGTCTCTCTCTTGACCTCACGAGTAACTCGGGCGCGTGTAACACACGAGATGACCAATGTGCATGTGTGTGTGTGTGTTTGCGTATGTTGGACAGCGAGTTCACGAAGACAGATGAGAACAGAGCAAAGGTGAGCATATGAGCAAAATACGGCTAATGTTAACTACTATCACTTTAGGTGAAATCGTTCACATCGGTAACCGGCCGTGGTTGTCTTTTTCGCACACTATGATAGTAGTTCGGTATGGATGGTTTCGGTTCGATCAAATCCGGTCATTTAAAAAAGTCCCATTAAAAACACTAAGTTCGAGGTGGAAGAATATTGGACACTGTCAGATTTCGTAGGAAGCAGTTACAATATATTTTCGCAGAGTTTGTTTCACGTGGTTGCATCTTATGTGCACGTGTGTATAAGGGAGAGCGGATTGAAAGGGTCCAGATACTACGTGTTAGATAGCATGTTTTCTTGCTCTTTCGACTTGGTGAAAAATCACTCTCGTTTGTCTCTCCCAGCAACCTAAAATCATTCATTCTCTGAACTGACTGATTCCAAGTAGTTCTCGATCACTGCATCTCAGTTGGTGCCTACTGTAGACCAGTGCATTATATATATATATATATATATATATGTTATAAGGTTTAGGAATGGATTACAAAATAAACAAATGTGAATTTGGAGAAAGGTCATCAGTGCAAAGCCAAGGTGAGGAACAAAGCCTTGTGTTGATATCGAATTGGTTTCCTTCAGTTTATTGCTATCGTCTCGGTGATCTTGAGCGTTCTGGTTTAATCACTATCAAAAATCACTTGAAATGCTTTCTCGCGATCAACGAGGTA